>OMLM01007920.1:49097-63481 GCA_900302695.1 Helostoma temminkii
AAGCTACCACAATTCATCAAAGTGACTGATAAATAAAATGGAGGTATTAGGATGTGTCTAGATGAATACAGTTACTATTCGTGGTTCAGTAGCATTATTAAAAAAATTCACATTCTATGGATATGATTACCATTTGGAGAAAAAAAATAGGGCACGTGGGTTAGGTTAGTGTTAAGTGTCAGGATTTATCGTGTCCACCATTACAGCAACGTCCACTATGAGAAAAAGCTGTGCTACAGTGTCTGAGTGTCTGCTTTCCTTAAGACATCTTCTTTGAACCCTCCTCGACTCGACTGTTACTTGAATGGTTTCCGGGCTTTAGTTTTAGAGGGGTTTGTAGGAATTCAGGAAAACTGAAAATGTGTGACTCTTGGAGTAGACCATAAATATTATTAACATTCCTCACAGTCTTCCTCTTTTTTTCTTTTCTTTTGTTTTTTTCCCCACTCTAGCCTCAAATGGTCTTCCTTGAACTCAGTGGCCACAGCACATGGAGTTATATCTTGTTTACACAGTTTTTTTCTTTAAATTACTGAAGCTGCTTTTTATTGCGTTCTTGTTAATGAATCCTTTTTAATGTCTGTGGACCTTTAGAAATTTGCGAACTATTCTTAAGCGTATCTGTCTCTAAAAAAAAGCAGAAATATGATGAATGTAATAAGATATCACACCTGCCTCAATAAAACAGGTTAATAAAACAATGATTTAACAGTTTGATTTAAAATGATGATCTAGGAAAAAACCTTCAGCTTTGTAGGGGAAGTATAACATTTAGGAAAAGTGCATGTCAATTTGTAAAATGCAATTAGGAAGTTACCTATTGCCCTTAGCACTTCACATGTAAGGGAAAAGTAAAACTTACAAGAATGTGAGATGCTGGCCATGATGGGGTGAGGCCAGTAGCTAAACTAGATTTTTATTTATTTATTGTCTATATTTTTTATTACAGCATGACACCACTTACAGCACTGTGTAGTAAAAGTTTTCTTGTGGTCAAAATAACTCAACTACAACAAATCAACTATCTCTCTCTCTCTATATATATATATCTATATATCTATATCTATATATATATAATATCTATATATATATCTGTACTATACACAAATGTGACTAAAATCATTCTCATCTTTTAAGGGGAAACCTTTTGGAATTGGTACCTACAGTATATTAAGGACGGGACAAATACTGGGTGGATTATTAGCATGAGGAGCTTGCTGTAGCTACCACCTACATAGGGTGGATTTGAAGCCTATCTTTGGATGCCACCCTGGAGACTACATTGTTTCCATTTCCCTGAGAGTTAATGATATGCTTATGCTATGCAAATTTTTCTCACTGGTTTTAATTGTAGTGTTTGCAAGAGGCCACCTGATGTTCCTCCTCCACTTAAATATAAAAAGCTCAAAATTAATTGCAACAAACATGCCTACCTCAATATAAGTAAACTATTTCTTTAAAAGTTGAGAGAATGTGGAATGCTTAAATCCCTTTTCTCTACTCTGGGCTCATTTCTTTTGTTGCTTTTGTAATTTTATAAATCTAATTATAAAATAATCCGTAGTTAGTTTTGCTACTGCTTTTGTTGATTTTGTTCCCTTTCTGTCTTGCTTGAAATATGCTATCTTCCAAAAGACTGGAGTTACTTTTATTCTTCCGTCTCAACATGATAAACTGTAAAATTCAGCTTCTAAACTTAATTGTAGTGATAGCCATTAGCACGCCTGGTTGAAATAATGGCTCAGTTGCCGGACTAGATTAAGACAGTTGGTTCCTAAAGAATTAGTAATGTGCGCAGGATATTTCAACAGAGAGGGGTGCTCTTGCACACTGTTTTCAGTGCAGACATTTAAAATCTTACTTACTGCAAAAATTATGTATCTGGTGCTGGCTGAATTTAGAAACTATTTGAATTGTTGGTTCTGCAGAAGGGATGAATGAAGTAATTTGTAGAAAAACTACAGCCGCCATAAGTTAACATTAAGCTACATTTTAAAGATTCAACTTAGAATTTCTGCTGCTTCATTCTGCGGTTAATGAAAACCTTTATAAAACATCTTTAAACACTGGCAAAGCTTCTCCACATTAAGCTTCTTCACTAATGTATAACATTAGTCAAATTATTACAGAGAATCATTAAATTAAGTGTGATCCAAAATATGTATTTTTGAGTGTGTGAGTTTAGCAAAAGATATACTTGGAATATTTATGCACCTTTGCGACTGTGGACACATGAAGATCAAGTCAGAAATCATGATGACTTGAATGCTGTACTTGTGTTATTAGTTCATGTTCTTGTGATACTGTTACTTTTTGTGAAGTTCTGAAACTTCATGTAGTATTAACTAATGGAACCATACATTATGTCATGATAACAATGGACTTTAAAACAGTTTTAACACATCTTGGAGTATAACTTAATGCAAATTATTTGACAGCAAATTCCTCAATAACCATAGCATCAACCCATGTTAATTTAATTATACATGTGATGCAAAAACGTTTGATAGTATATTATTACATAATATTTCAACAAGTGCTTTGTTTTCACATATAGTCACGTGTCACCAGTGCTTCACAGAAATACAACTTTCGATCACAGAAGAAAAAACTTCCACAACACCAGTGTCATTCATGGTTGTTATGGATGCCAGTTAGTTTTAACTATACCCTGTAATTACTGTTTCCTTGGAGATGTTTGAATTTATGTGTTTATAAATGTAATTGAAGTGGTTTCTGTGGATGGTTTGTATCGTGCTATTGTGGTGCATCATTGTCACCACAATAACCACAACAGTCTATAAGAGTTGACTCGTGGTTGATTTTATAAGAATCATAACAATTCTGTGAGCAATGGCCATAATGTCACAATGAGTCACGAATGACATGTCTGGGAAGTACATGCTGAGTTGCTGTATGTACAAAAACACACACATACAAAAGCAACCAACCTACGCAATGGAAATCTTGAGTCTGTGCAGCTTCTGCCTCAAATCTGAATTTTCTAGACTCAAAACAGATCATTCGCTGGCTGATTACACACCATTTGTGACTGCATGCTACTTTGAAATGACCTTCTCTCCGTTCATCTGAACTGATGTTTTAATGATGCATGAAATGTGCAGATTAGCAGTGTTAGTTTTATTTCAGTGCTCAGTGCCAGCCTCAAAATTGGTCATAGGTGCTTCTATGTCATATTTATGAGACTCAAGCTGTCTATTCAAAGAGGACCTTTTATACTCTTCACATGGGAACAGGTCAGCAAATGTCAATTCCAGTGATTCATATTTCATGTTAGAATTGAAATGTCTCACCCGTCCATCACACCAGCTCTAATAAAGTGTCATGGAGGAAATATATTTTGGATATCGTGTCTGTATGAAAATTGAAATCCACTTGTATCAGTGAAACTTGTGTCAGACACATTGTGTGGCATCAGCTGTCTATGGAAATAAGTGTCTCCACACCTGACTTCCTAGGGGTGGAGACAAAAGTGAAAATAATTTTCACTCATTTACCTAAATTAGTAGTCCGACAAAGAATGGTGCCTTCAGGCAATATCAACAATTACAAAGAAAAATGAGTTTTGAGTCAAGTCATAAATTACATTTCTCTTAGAATTCAAATGAGGTGAGCTGTTACTTGGAAGTCTTCTGTGATTGTATCTTTAATATTTCACTGGAGCCAAGAGGGTTCATATTGTTATGGTCTCTTGCTCATCAAGAAAAAAAATTATTTAGCAAATTAACTTTACATGTTATGCTATTGCTGTGTTTTGATTAGACTTTTAATGAGCTTTAACTAGAGCCCTGAGCTAGAGCTTTGAAACTGATTTTGAAGTCTGTGATCTTTTTTGTGTCTTCCATAGAAAACACAGTGTGAAGGAACCCTAAAAGGCATCACTGGGGGTTTTGAAACAAACCATATAATGTGTGGCCTTATGGTTGGTTCGGTGTCAAATGTGGGAGGGACAAACTACAGGGGTTGGTAGTCACCTGGGATGAACCATTTTAATGTCAGTAAATTAAAGACTGAATGGACAGATGCCAACTAGACTGTTTTAAAGAAGACATTCATGTTTACTGATATTAACAGTTATAACTATTCACATTGATTAGACTGAGTATGAATTCAATAAACTTTAATTGTAAGACTTCATGTCATGCATCCAGATGCAAAAAGGATCCTGTGAGAGTGAGTGCCTCTGCCGCTTGTGGAGTATTGGCACTTGCTTAATGGATGTGTAGTAAATGACCCTTGTTCTCCAGTGTTTGTCAGCATTAACAGCGCTCCTCTCTGCTGAGAATAATACCACAAAACTGCCTGGGTGACAGCCTGCAGTGATTTGTCGCGTTCGAAACACACAGCGTCATGACACTTCAATAATGGACCTGTGTGTTTTGCTCAACAAATGGCACAATGACTGCCATGATGGGAGAAATTGGCTTCATTTTTATTCAGACGGGGCAGTGCAACAGGGCAAGAAAGGTGCAAGTGTGCCACCGTCAACAAAAGATGGATCCATATTGATGACAAATTAATGGAGAGGAATGGACCACTATTGGAGAATATGCACCTGAAGAGCCCATATCCTCTGAACAGCTGCCAATACCTGTTCGATAAGACGCAGGGAGGACACAAGTCTGGAAGTTTAGATATTAGAGTTTTAGGAGTTCTGTTATGGCCTCAGGGTCCCTGACATCTAAAAGCTTTTTATAAACAAAGCCACTGTGGCACACTGTGATAAAGTAATTTTACAGTTTGTGAATGCATGTGGATATGAATTGTACCTTACAGCTTTATCCCTTACATTCTTACAACTACTTACCTACATTGATACTGTTTGAGTCTGATGTTGGTAAGATCATTAATGCGTGCTTTCAAAGCATTTTGTGAAATGCTTGCAATCTGATGAAAAGACTCAGCACTAACATCCAGTCCTGTTTGTATTTTTTATTTAAAACTGCTTGACCTCACCTATTGTGAACTCTGAAAATGAAGCCTGTGCATCTTTTAATGCTGTTTATTGTCCTGGAAATTTGCAATGTATGGCAGGGTTGCATGTTGTCCTCATGGTGAGATTAATAAGTGAAACAGAGTGGAAACTTTATTGACATGTGCAGTCTCATCAGTCTGTCATGTGAATCCAAGTGCAGACGAGTCAGAAGGACACACAAGCCGTCACTTGTGTCACTCCTACAGACATTTCTCTTGTCATTATGTCACACATCCTCCTTCGCATATACAGCGTCGCTCATGGCAACTGCATAGTCTTAGTGGACTTGGGGCGACAGAAAAAGCCAAATTATTCAATTAAAAAATTACAGTAATGTGAAATGAATAAGAAGGTGAACAGCTCAAGTCTTTCGCATGCCTCTGTTCTTGTAGACCAATCTAGATGGCATCTGTGCAGGTTTAACACCAACTAAAAAAACAAGACTAATTGCAAATGAATATCAAACAGCAATTAATTTGTATTATAGTTGTTTTCCCATAAAAACAAATATTATTTAAAATACATTTCAGGTGCTAATAATGTGTAGTGGATTACTTTCTACAGGGAGTGGTTAAGTAATGGATTACTTAGTAATGTATGATGAATTACTTTTGACACTGCTGATAACGTTGACTTCTGATACGTTTACGTGCCGCTTGAAATCCCAAACCAATACTGAGAACACTGCTAATATATCCACATACAGTAGGTGTAATAGGACAATACATTTTACTATATATAAATTTAAAGGATTCTTATCTATAGATTTTGACTAGTGCTGCATTCCTAAAAGACACTGGAATAACAAAGGGCATTTAGGGAAAAAAAACCAAATGGACATCTATGGCCCAGTGTGCGAGTGTTGAAACACCACATGCTTTGTGTTGTCAGCTCAAACTATTGAACATTCTCTTACTTTCTTTGTAAACAAAATAAAGCCACAGAAATTAGGTTTTATAACTGCAGTGAAGCTGAGACTACCAATGGCCAGTAATTTGTATTTGACAAGCCAAGCAAGCAATCATAAGTGTAGTTTTTGTACTGACATTGTAGGAGCACACACATTGGCCGGTTGAATGTATGGGCTTGGAAGCCAGATGCTATGCAAGCACCCAGAACATTGTGCTTTTGTGCCCTCTGTGGGAGCAAGATAGTGAAAGTGTGAAGGGAAAAAAGGGCAGGAGGAAATGGTAAGACTGAGGAAAAAGAGTGAATTAAATGAGTTCGAGGAGCAACATATGAACTGTAGCTGGAGAATAAAAGAGGGATCAGTCAAGAGAACAAAAGTCAACTTAACAAGGTGGGAGTAGAAAAACTGATAAACCCCAAAACCAATAGCACACATTATCAACTATTTAAAAATCTATAGTACTCATTCTTACTGGATGGTTACTTTTCCAAGTTGCTATGTATTGTGTGTATGCATTGTGCGAATCACATTTCATAAAAAAACATTGTTATGCAGGCATTGAATTGCGTAATTTATTACTAGACTTTAAAACCTTGGTGTGAAATCAGCCAGTGATCAGCAGTCATAAAGCTGGAGTGGTAGTGAATGGCTGTTTGATAAATATCTAATCACTCACATGGCAGCATCTCCTGCATTTTATGCATATAGACATACTCATGGTAGTGAGTTGCTTTGTCCTGATGTGGCCTAGTGACATTGAGACATTCAGTGTTTACATGATAGGTTTATGTGTTGTATTGCAACTTGTGGTTTTACTACTTATTCAGTGGTTATCTCTGTTAAGTAAAGATATCTGTTAGTCAGATAGTTACTTGAATAGAGCTGTTGCGGAGACCACACTGTTTGTTTGCAGTTCTGCATAAAAAGGATTTAACAGGATTTTGTAAATATAGTGCAGAGTAGTTAACAACCTATTGCTCTTTCTCAAACTATTGACAAAGACTTGACAAGGTTTCTTGCAAACCTTCAGGCCCCTTTAAAAAACAGTGTGAGGTGTATTATCAGTTTATCAGCTTAATGGTGAAAATATCTTTTGGACATAAGTCTGATCTATAAATAAATGACTTGGTTTGTAGGCAATTAAACTTGTTTCTCGTTACTTGCCCAGAGATACAGATATTAATTTCACATTTCAGAGGGCATCGACAATGTCTCCAAGCAAGTCAGTCCACTTTAACAAGCTTTGAGATACGGAGGCAGTGCAGCATCTGATGTTCTGTAGTGCCTTAAATTAGATTTTTTTTGTCTGAAGCTATATTAATAAACTATTGTAGTCTCCTTTTTTCACTCACTTGACAGACATTTTTAAAGCTTCTCCATTTCTGAGATGATATTTCCAACGTTTATCAAATACTGCATTATGGATTTTGGTAGCGTTCCTTCAAAATAACGTTACTATTCTCGAGGATGACAAAGATCAGTCAAGTGAGTGAGTGCTCCTTGCACAACCCCAATTCCAAAAAAGTGAAAAAAACAAAAGTAATGCGTTCATTTTCAAATCTCATAAACCACTATGTTATTCACAATAGCACACAGTATAATTTTGAAATTGATGACAGTAACGTGTCAAAAGATGGGTCAGAGGCAGCAAAGAGCTGGAAAAGGACGTAGAACTAACAAGGAAAAGCTGGAAGAACATTAGATTAATTGGCAACAGGTCAGTAACATGACTGGTGATTAAAAAAAAAAAGGGGCATCTTAGTCATTTTCTCAGAAGTAAAAATTGCCTGTTAAAAGCTGCATCCAGTTTGCTAATTTCAGAATAATTTTCTGCACTGTAAAATTGCAAAGACTTTGAATATATCATAATCCACAGTACATAAGATCATCAAAAGAATATCTGGAGAAATCTCTGTGTGCAAGGGACAAGGCAGAAATGTGATATTGTATACCTGAATATCAGGGAGTCTGTGAACACAGTTCACTGTGCCATTCAAAAATACAAGCTAAAGCTCTGTGATGCAAAGAAGAAGCTGTATATGAACATGATCTAGAAACACTGTTGTCTTCTCTGGGCTAAAGATCATAAAAAATGGTCTGTAGCAAAGTGAAAAATTGTTCTGTGGTCAGATGAATCAAAATCTGACATTGTTTTTGAAAGCCATGGGCACCACATGCTCCAGACTAAAGAGGAGAGGAACCTTCCATCTTGTTACCAATGCTCAGTTCAAAAGCCTGTATCGTTGATGGTATGGGGGTGCTTTAGCAGCATATGCTCCCATCCGGACCACATCTTTATCAGGGAAGGCCTTGCATTTTTCAGCAGGACAATGCTAACCCACATACTATATTTATGACAGTGTGGCTTTGTCAAATCATTAAAAATCTAAAAATGCCAACTGTGAACATTATTTCTGAAGATAGTCCATTACTATTCATTCTCTATCCAGGCAGTGTGATCTCATGTCCTTCCACTAATGATTCAGTGACTGATTATTCTTCATTAAGCTCTCATACCTGACTGGAGCCTGTCCCATCATCTCCCTTTTTCTTTAATGGCAATTCATATGATTAATTGAATCTATTTTTGTTTTACATTGTGGGTGACATGGTATGGCCGCTTATCAGTTTCCCGTCATTAGGTGGTTGGGCTTGACAATGGGGTCGCTGGCTTAGGTTGACATGACTTATCGGGATAATATATGGCCTCTAGGTTTTAGGTTCACAAGCTTTCCTCACAGGTAATATTTCTTCATTTTGGTAGCCATGGTTGGTCTGTCAGTCCAGCATTTGTCCACTAACTGTGCTACTCTCCTGCTGGTCTAATAAGTAAATGTTTGAGTATAAATTAGTTATATTTACATAGTTGAAGATTTAGACTCTGTATGGATTAAAAATAAGAACTCTAGTAGGTATTCTTTATTAATTTGTAAAAAAAAAGCTCCAACAAAAATGTAAAAAAAAAAACAAAAATAACATTAAGACATCTCTGTGTATACTAGTTTAATAAATATGAGAGTTACAATGTTTTTATCCTTATGTTTTCATTTCTTATGTTGCGATGATATCTTTATTTGAATGTTAATTTCCTTTTGACAGGCCTGTACTGGATTCTTAAGCAGCCTACCATGAATTGCAGACAGTGGAGCCTTGAACTTTTAACTATCATGAAAAACCTGACAGTAGGACCAGATTTTTTAGTGCCTCTGTACTGTCTCTGATGGCATAGTAGTTGTTTCAGCTCCCAGCACCAGCTCAAAACCTCACGATGAGCATTGTCCAAGCTAAGCTACAAACTGACTGAGAGATTAGGCAGACATGACATGCCAGAGAGGGTGGGAAAGCTGGTGATAATGGCATCAGCAGCAGTCTGGGTCAGTTCTCTGCAGAGAAAGAGGTTGGTTGGATTGGCATTTCTTAGACTCTGCACAGAAATGCCAGGTACTGTACCTGTAGGACCAGTGATGTGGCATCTGTTAAGAATCTGCAACATCCATCACATCTAAACAGATGGTAACCTTGGGTGTTGTACTTATTACAACTGAAAAGGCACACGCTTTCTCAGTGTTTTGTATTTTCTATATTTTAATTGATATTAATAATACTGAATTTGAAGACAAGGCAGTGTTTCTGTTGAGTAAATGTATATTTGTAGCTAAGATGGATTGCTAGACACAGACACCCCTCTCTGTTCAGTGTTCTTGGTTCCTCCCAGCTGGACAGCTCTGTGTAGGAGTTTGTAGAGCTGCTAAGCAGTGTGGGCAAAACACTGCAGCTCTTGAGTGTGGCTGTAAAAGTTGAATCCTTGTACTAAGGTTAAACAACAGTGTAAGGTATGAATGACCCAACTCAACTCACAACATGAAAACATAGCTTTTGTGATGATTTGTATGTGGATTTGGCATCAATGATTTACTTAATCCACTAGGATGAACTAGCTTGTTGTCCTTCACTGTAGCAGGTAATGTATTATTTTTGTTAAAAACAAACAAAACGCATCATACTAGTAGTCAAGAGTTAAACAGTGTACAGTACATAATGCAGTTATGAGCAGTAATTAAGTTAGTCAGACTGAAGACCCCACAGGTACATTGCACACAGTAGTTTTGTGCTGTGATAAAGTACATACATAGATATGTCGGGAAATATTTGGGCAGGGAGCTTTTATGATTTTTGCCTTATACACCAACACAATGGATTAGAAATAAAACAATCATGATGTGATCAAATATTTTAATAGGTTTCACAAACTGACCTATGTGTAAATCTTCAAGATTATGCAAAGATACTACCCGGTTATCATTAGTAGCAGGAGTAGTAGCCTTAATTATTGAATGGAGCATTTTAATTTGTAAAACATATCACATCTGCAACTTATTGAATTGTGACAGTGATTGTCAAACAGTCCCCCCTCAAAACAACCATTTATTCTACAAGAATTACTCCAAACAACCTGCACCCACGACAATTTGAAACCTCTGTCATGTAACAGGTGAAAAATGGCACTGTGTGTGCACCTCACACTTGCCGTTTCTGAGAGCTTTTACATGAACACCGTGTGCCACACAAGGTGTGTTTATCAGACCACAGATAATTCAGATGGATGGTGCACCGCATGATAAAGCTCAAGTGAGCAGAACTTCATTCTTTGAGCCATTTCACCGCATCATTGTTATTATTCTTTACATTGCCCGCATGTGACATGTGAGAGGCCTCTCTACGTCATGCTGCGACATAAGTAGGGAGTTATTAGTGGGGAGATATTCATGATGATACAATGAACATTGTACTAGAATGTTTTTGCTTGGTGAAAAGTTGTATTTGACATTTTTTTAGCTTAGATAAATGTCTTCCTTTACATTATACATCTATAGTTTTTATACATAAACACACATTTTGTTGTATTCCCATTGTCATCAGTAAACCATGGCAGTAAGTACAAAAAAACGTTTTATATTCCCTCATTGTGAAACTGTTTCATTTTGTCACATTTTGAGTTGCAAGGTCATTTGATACGCAACAGCCTGCGCTTTGCAACTACAGCACACCCTCATCTGTTCCATGTAAAGTTTAGAGTGAAATAAAGTACAAACTTTAGGGTCAGTATTTCAGGAAGTGAGGGCAGAAAACCTCACAGACCATGCATTATGTATTACACCTCCAGACTTTATGGAGTGAAACAACCAAAACCTGAGCTGAAATTAATTCATAGCTGCATTTCTGCTGAAACCAGTTGTTGTAATTTTTAGGTATAGCGTGTGTTAGGTGGGTGGTTAGGAAATGAGACAGATGGACAACACAGATTGCTGACATTAGCCTGCTCCGATCTAGATCATGATTCCTCATCAAGCTAATCATTTATCAGAAAAGTCCATCTTGTTTTTTGTTTTTTTTTTTTGGAGGGGGGAGAGGACAAGCTGTGCAGCCCCTGGCTGCTTCGACACTTGACCACATGGAAAAATGGCATCATGGAGTGTGTTGAAATGACAAAACATTAGGGGTCTGTTGCAAATGCTGCATTGAGTGAACACACCCCAGCAAGTTTGGAGCTCAAGAAATGTGACTTTTTAGGGATGTTTTTCCAACACTTTTTTTAAATGAACAAATTAACTGTTACATTTGTATTTAAACTTTTCACAAAAAAGTTAGAATTTATTTAGGTTTAATAATTCATGAATTAGCCCTGCGATGGACTGGCGACCTGTCCAGGGTGTACCCCGCCTCTCGCCCGTAAGCTGACTGGGATAGGCTCCAGCACCCCCGTGACCCCTGCGGGGACTAAGCGGTATAGAAGATGAATGAATGAATTCATGAATTATCAGGAAAAACAGAACTACACAAAAAACGACAAAATAAAACGAAGACAATTTAGATATTGAAGTGTCTGTCTTTAGCAGGTATATGCAGTATACGGATTAGGAATAAACAGTTATGCACTAAGTACACTTGTATAATAGGTGCAAAACTGTAGTATTGACCAAGATGCATACTGAAGCCATAGTTTATTATTTCTACCCTTATCATACATCCTCCAACAACCTCCATTACTTTCAGTTTTCCCCTACTTCATAGTCATAAAGAAACAAGTGATTCCAAGCACATGTCTAAATGTACACTAATGATTTGCGAACACACTGTTTACATGTGCACCCTTTACCCTTAAATTTATTTTACATTATAAATAACATGGATCAGCAACATCAACTTAAACCATAGAGGGAATAAATGCAATAACTTTACCTTACCATACTTTACTTTTATTTTTCTTAACTGATTTACAGAACTAAACAAATTTAACCCATCTTCCATATTATTATTATTATTATTATTACATAAAGTTACCCTTTTATTGAAATACATATACTTTTTGTCCTTGCTTTGAATTACTTCTGGCATTTAGTCCTTACGTCAGATGTCCTCACCAAGTGTAGGCTACCATAAATAGAGTTTTGTCACACAAATAACTCATTTTAGAAGTAGATGGCTTACTGTAGATATGTAGTACTCATGAGAGACAACTGAAATGAACCTTTTGTCTTGCACAACATATGCAATTTACAGTGACGGATTATAACACACAGATTAAGAGATTAGGACAAAATTGATGCTCACTTTTGAATGGTAGTAAGCAAGGACATGGTTTTTAGTACTAGTCGACTTCCACCAATTTCAGTAAACTGAAATAAGGGTTGCTGGTTCATTTTAGCATGGCCAATCTTTTTCCCCATATAAGATCATGAAAGTGTCCTAATTATATAGTTATAATATAACTATGTTATAATATATATGTTACATGAAACTAACTGCTCCTGTCCCAGTCCTGGCTTTTCCTAAAATAATTGCCCAAAATTATCTAGTTAGGATAATGATGAGTTTTGGCTTTGCGCTTTATGTAGTGCTACATTAGCAAGACTGCTATAGGAATACTATGTATAGATGTCAATATACTCCAGGTATAATGGCATGGAAAGTATTAACTTGTGAAGTTTTAGTTCCCCAACGTAGCTTCTACACTCATTGTGATTGCTTTACCCAATTTTAAATTTTTTATTATCAAACTTTCAGACAGTTGTTCCCTTTAAGTATTGATCAGCCTCCATTAATTTGGACATTGGCTACACTATGTATTATCAAGACATAGAAAAGCACAGTTTTTTTTCTCCAGTCAGTCAAATCATACTTTAACATGCACAAAAAAAATAGTGTGTCAAAACTATGCTATCAAAGTGGTTTGAATGAGCCTTTTGTATTTAGCAAAACTGAATGTAACATAACACAAAGCAGTATCTCAACATTTTTTGCAGTACACCATCAGGCCTGACATATTGGTCTTCTTGGTGCCACCCATCTGTTCACAGCTGTGCATAGTGGCAGCAGCCAGCACAGGCCAGAGTGAGTGCCACAGGGGTAGGAGTGGGAAAGAAAGGGAGAGTGCACTAATGAGGGGCTTCCACACAGCCTCCCCATCTATGGGAAATCACAGGAAGCAGACCAGTGTTTTCTCTCTGAATTTCCCACCTCTTTTTATGACCTTGTGAGTGATGAATGGCTTAATTTTCTTTTGCCCTCGGTTAAAGTGGCATCTTGTTCATTCCTTGCTCCTCTCACTAACTGATGTTGGAAAAATAAGGAGAAACATTGTGGACACATGCCAGGGATAGAAGGCGATAGCTTTTTATTTGTCAGCAAAAAGAAACATGAGCAAAGCAGGCAACATAAAGGCTTGCAGGCAAATTGGATTTGAGTAATGAGTCACCCTGTCACACCAGACACAGATGTGAAATGAGCACCCGGGACTTTACCAGACTGTGGAAAACTGTAACATAACACAGTAGTCAAAACAAAGCTGCCATATTAATTTTGGTACTGTAGTTGTCGAGTTTCTATAGGCTTGGGGGTAAATGTTGTTGTGGTGCTTTAGTTGTTCCCCAAATCCATTAACATCTATATCAAATATAATGTGCAGTAATGTGTGCAAAGTTGATGCCAATACACCAGCATCCTAATATACAATTGTTTCAGTGGCAATTAGACAAAAGCGATAAGAACATGAAAATGTTGGTTAATTAAGCTAAAGTTTTTAAAAATATGAAATGATGCCATTGTAGCCAAGGAGAGAAATCAGCAGATCTTGGCAGCGTTAGTAAATGCACAAACAGAGTTTAAGACTAATTACTATTTACTAGCCTAAATATACTGACATGTACCCTAACTGGCAACTTTATTAGGTACACTTGTGCACACAATTAAATGCAATCCAATACAGCACCTCCACCATGAATTATATTATTGAAGTCATAGTTGGTGGTAAAATCATTCTGCAGTGCTTTCCTGTATATTAAGAACTGATTCTAATGTTTTGGTCACTCTTTTACATAAAATGTTAAACATTACTAATGCTGCTGAGTAAGAAAGTATTTTAAGGGGTAGCATTTAAATGATGAACCAGTTTCTGTCATATTAATTTTAAATGTCGGT
>OMLM01007920.1:63501-80352 GCA_900302695.1 Helostoma temminkii
TCGGTACAGAAATCTAAAATTACATTTTTAAATTTTTTTAAATTAATTAATTTATTTTTTTAGCCGAAGCAGAATTGTTGGTTGTGAACGAAGCAGTAAATGTTATACTTAATAACATTGTACTTTTATGTTCAATAAACACTGCGTTGGTTTCAACGGTACACTCATCTCATTTGCATGATCATTTGACTCAAATGGAGGACCTCGACCTAACCTCCAACCCAACAGTTTTCACATAAGTATGGCTGGCTGAGAGCTGATGAAGTGCTGGCTATTTTCATGCAACAGAGAGAAAATTGGAACCTCCTCAGATGCTATCATGGACCAGGTTATTAAGTGCACTGGCACTCCAGAGGAAAAGACGAAGATTAATTTTCACATTGAGGGTGTGTAATTCTGGTAGTTAGTATATAAGTAATAGGAATTATTATATAACTAGAATATTTTCATAGCATTCAAAGATACAAGGATGTAGGTTTCTTCTAACACAGATCTGACAAAATGCTTTACATTCACATTGCATTACTGATACGTTTTATTGGAGACTGTGGGAACGTTCCCTTGGGACAAACAGTTTTGAATATTACGCTCAGTATACCAGAGTATTTAATCTGTAAATAACTGGAAAATATATTTGATGAATAAAGGGTGATGGGGAGTCACATTGTGCTAGAACAGTGAAGACTGGGTAGATGGAGAATGATAACTACTTGAGAAAGGGCTTCATTCTCGTTGGCAGCGCGCTGCGAGTTGCCAGCATTGATTAGTCATAATCACCTCCAACCACACAAAAGAGAATAAATGGCAAAAGCTCCTTACTCCATCTCTCTTATTCTGTCTGTAGCAAGCAGTCTTCTAATCCAATTATGGTCACACTGTGCTCGAAGAATCTTGCCTGAAATCAGCCTTTGTTGTTTTATCCTTAAGGGAGCTGCATTTACTTGAATCGATGTTGGTACCATATTTTGAATGTGTCCACCACTTGGTTGGATGAATATTTTTCTTAGAATGTGCCATAATTTGCTTGCAGGTAGACCACAAGGATTGTTTGCCTTTGAGGTATGGTGCATTTTGACATTTTCAGTCTTTTAGTAGCATCAGCAGTGGGAAACATGAAGAAATGCTTACTAATCTATCTACGGAGTGTTTTTGGTTTTTTTTTAGATACTGACCTTCCTGGTATGAAAGTATACATCATTTGTCACCCAACAGACACCCAAAGTCACTCTAAATATGTAATATCAACATACTATCATGCTTTTAAATGGGTTTTCTTAGAGGTCTTTTGAAAATAGAACCTTCTAATATTAAACTACTACTACAAAACATGTTCTGTATTGTAAGTATGAGTAACATAAGCAAGATCAAAATGAAGGATCATCTCAACTCTTCTCAGTTTAGTCTTACTTTGTTGTCATATACGAAAATGAAGCATTTTTTTTGAGAATGAAAGATATTTGCAGCAGGCAAGAATTGTGAGACACAAAAACCTTTAGTCAAATCAGACACACTCATGGCAGATTTAAACCAACAATATGAATCACAAAAACCTTTACTCAAAACATAATTTAAAGCAATGCAAAGGAATCATGTATGTGGATTTTTGATGATTATTGAACATTTATTATCACTATCATTTCTATGATAGCCATTGTTCCCTCTGCTGTCATTCTTTCAGTCTTTCTAAAGCTTGAGCTATTACTGCCGATATAAAATCTCTACACAGTCCAAAATCTGTAGAGAAATGTTTCGTTACACTTTTGCAATCTATCCATTAGGTGTGCTGGGAGTAATCTCAGTTGTCACCGGGTGGGCGGCAGGGTACACCTATCCAGCCTATCACAGGGCTGATATATATGAAACAGACGTTCACACCTACAGGCAGTTTAGTCACCGATTAACTTAACTGTCTTTGGATTGTGGGTGGAAGCCAGAAGTACCTGGAGGAAACGGGGAAAACATGCAGTTGGCCGACCAGTGGTTTGAAACCATGTGCTCCTGGATTTAAAGACACCACAGTGCCATTCCATGCTAGACCAAAAGATGTTTAAAAAATTATTTTAAAAAAACAGGATCAGTGATACATTGGACAGTTTTATCACAATTTGGCTGCATACTTTGGTGAAAAAGTCTTAAATTGCAATTACTGTGGCAACATTGCATTTGCAATATAATAAAAAATATGAGACTGGCTTGGTTTCAATTAAAATGCACATATTAATGATCTCTTCTATAGTGTGAATCCAAACAGGATTTAACACAACCTATTAAACTCAGTCTTGTTTTCTTAAAACATACAAAATCTAAATAGTTACTCGAAGTGTAACTTTAACTGAAGTTTAATAAAATGAAAGGAGAAGTAGTTCTCAGGGACAAACAACTGCTATTAACGATTGGGCATTTCTTCTCATTCATGCTTCGTTCTGGCTGCTGGAGTACTGTGACAGTGCATGAGTCAGAGCCATGGCAGAGAGACATTCAATGACACTGATTTTATCTATTCATCTCATGTAAGTAGTGCTGGTAGTTATGTCTGGCCAAAAACTTGCTTATGTGTCTGGTTGCTTTTTGGAAAAAACAAAAAAGACTTGAGCGCTAAATTGTCAACATTACACAGCAGCAGGTCATGTGACCACAAGCTCTACTACAGCAGTGACTGACTTATTGGGCCTTTCTCAGTTCAGAATAAGCAAAGTACGAACTCCCGTATTTGGAAGTACAGACATGGCGAGTTCGAACTCTGGACACAGAAGACTCAATGCAGAATTGAGGCAGCAGCGTCCTTGCTCATCATAAGCTCAGCTCTTGTATATCTCTATTCTCTCGATATATAAGGTATATAATGACAACAGATAAAGTCTGGTATAAGCAAAAAAGAACCGTTAATAGCAGAGCGTAACATATAGCAAACATGAATTTTCAAGTATGCACTATTTAGATTTATCTACCATAAACCTCTCAGAAACTTATAGCAACAGTTAAACAGCTGTAGTAGAAACTTTTGTGTGTGTCCATCTGCCATTGTTGCTAAGTGCTGCGAAATGCATGATGGGATATTTAGCTCCCTAAGGCCACTCAAGTCTGCTCCCGGAGCATACTTGGCTACATGTGTACTTTGAATAAAAACTGTACTTGGGCCTTTGTTGATGGCATTCCCCAAATCTGCAAGTACAGAGAAGAACACATATTGAGAAATGCCCATAATCTCTTTATTAGTGGTGTAGTCAATTAACAAACTACATACATTTTCTCATGTTCACATGTACATATTTATTTAATTAAATTGCAGCATTTTGGCTGGTGTCATCTTCTGAATGTGGATTTTCTTATTGTGTGCATGTCCTTTAAATAAAACAACACAAGTTTCAGTAACTAGGAGCGGTTGGGAACAACTCAGAAGGAGCATTATCTGCTGTTGCCTTTGATACTGCTGTTCAGTGGTACTGTCAGTAGCCAGTTTTGTGGTGCTACAGTAAAAATATTTGACAATTCTGTGTTTTGCAGCTTATAATATCAAGATGTCAGTAGGGGTAAGTGATATAATCTCAAAATTAAAAATATAAATCTGCGATAATGGTGTTTTTAATCACATTGAAAAAAATTCAAAAAAATCAATGACTATAGCTTGCTGGCAGCAGCATTATGGGGATTTCCTGTCTTCGTTTTTCAGTGAGTTACTGTCCCCAACTGTGTTTACTTGCACTTAAGTACTCTCACATTACACAAAGAGAATAGCTTTCTCAGGTAGTCAGGGAATAGTTTACATGTTTAGGAAATCTGGTTATTGGAAGTATACTGTATATGCAATCAGTGATGAATCAATTGATGTGTCCTATCTCTGACTTACTTTTAAAGCATGGCTCAGCTTGTGTGCAGAGAGACACTGCTTAAGGGATAAAGCTTTAGGTCATCTGAGACTGACTTACTGCTGTTGCTCTCAAACATGTGGCTGTGTTGTTGTGCACCATAGGGAACGTAAATACATCATCATACCTGATTGTTTTGCTATGCCATCGATATAGCAAAATTATATATATTTTTTTATTAACAAACAATTACACTGGTATTATCTTGAATGGTATGATATGGCACACCTCTAGATGTTGGACATCTCTGTACACAGTATGGACTAGCATCTCACTATTTGGGTGGCAATGTTGTAGATGGCTTGATACATGTATGTGAGAAACGCAGCAGGTAGCACTCACCAACATGCACTGCAGAGGCTCAACAGTAGAGATAGAAAGAGTCATTGGGAAAGATTTGGTTCTGGCAGCTGTATAATTTACTTCAAATTTAGCAACAATGTCATGTCACCCTCTACCACTGAATCCCTACAGCTCATTATCTAGGTCTTCAAAAACCGTTGCATCTGTCTCTTCTCAGCATTTTCTCTCTTTGTGGCATTTTTATTAAGTTGTATGTACAAATACACACAAAACTAATGTTTTAGCATGCACTGTTGTTGCTTAAGCAGGAACATTTTTTTTCTTTAGGATGTAGTTAAACAGACCTGCCCAGGGTGTACCCCGCCTCTCGCCCATAAGCTGGCTGGGATAGGCTCCAGCACACCCGTGACCCCTGCGGGGACAAAGCGGTTCAGAAGATGAATGAATGAATGTAGTTAAACATGGCTGATAATGATGTAATGAAAAGCTTGAGGTGACTGCAGGTCTCAAACAATTAAAGATGACAGGTATTACCACAAAGTACTACCACAAAAAAAAGATGTGAGATTAATGCCACCAAATGGATAGTTTGCCACATGTTTCATGCGAGGAAAGGTATAATGGAGGTAATTTTACTCTTATGATGTTTATAGACAGTAAAAGACAGTTGTTTCCTTAAGGGATTTACATGTTATGTAAAAGTAGAATTACTTTGCAGTTTTTCCACACTCAACCAAAAAAGAATTATTAACATTTGTTTATTAAATTTAACTGCAATTGTTGGCACACTGAAACTGCTGGTTTGGTAGTAAGTAATGAGGCCTGTTGGGATCCCATATGGTGTCACTTCTTTGGTGTGTTAAATCCAGTAAGAAGAGACATTTCCTTGTTAGGACACAGATCTGTTTGTGTCACCGTCTCCCTCTTGTTTTGTTTTCTCTTCTCTATCTGTATTTTTCAGTTTACTCACAGAAGACATCAGTGTTTGGTGAAGCTCTGTGCCTACTAAGTTAGAGACAAAATGTTTACAAGATAGATAGAAAAAACACTTTTAAATGAAGTGCATTAATAAGTTTATGAAAGTGATCTAATAATTAAGATGACCAAAATATCTCACTGTACATCTGAAGTAATTGTAATGCATAAATTACTAAGCCAAACTTGGTATAATGTGAAGGCTTTGCCTTGTGGTTGCAAGACCAGGTTGCTGCGATGTCTTTTCCCTTAAATAGGTGACCAAACAATGCAAGACTTGAGATCTTGTACCTACACAAACCTTGAGGTAATGTTTTGACTAATGGAAAGTTGTCTGGCAGAATTTATATCTTATCTTATCCTTCTATTTTACTCTTGACTTGCCAGTTGATGACACATATTGAGTAACATTTAGGAGCTTAAAGCCACAACACATTTAAACAGTATAATAAACTGATACACCAAATTACACAATGGCTCCACTGATGCCCTCTAGTATTTTAGTATCTAGTGTTTTCACAGCGATTAGTTTTTTTGTTTTGTTTTTGGGGTTTAATGTATCAACAGTACTGTAAGTAAAACTGCTACTTCCTTTCCCTTTAGTATAAAATTCCTGTCTGCTGAAAGCTGAGTGTTAGCTAATTATTTTTTTTATCTTTCACTATGACTAGAGGCCCTATCGGACTTATATGCATGCAGCACAGATAAGGGCTTATTGGCAGAGAGAAGCAGGCATTTTTTAAAATCATAAATATAGGCAGCTCTGCTCGTCAAAGTCCTGATGTCTGTAGTCTAATATGGTCTTTCCAAACTAAGCCCACTTCCTATTTTTTACCAACATAGTTTTATTTCTCCCTTATTCCCATCCTTCCCTTGTCATTCTTTTATTCTACTTTTCCTTGCATGGCTGGTAGCCCCTAAGAAAGGTGCAATCTTCAAGTGTAATCCAGTGTGGAGTTAGTCATCTCCCTGATATGTTTAGTATGGCTGGCATTTAATCAAAACATTGTGTAGAATCTGAATGAGAATCAGAGTGCCTTTATTGTCACTGTATGTAATATTGCATATTAAACATGAGTGTCTGTGGACGGATGGGGGCTGTGGGAGGGAGTTCAGTTCAAAGACTGTTGCGTCGTCTGTCGGATAGAAGCTACTCCTGAATCTGGAAGTGCGAGGCTTTTGAGCTTTGTAGCTTCCTTCCAGATGGTAGCAGTGCAAACAGGTCATGAAAAGGATGGGTATTGTCAGTGCAATGGTAGAAAGACTGGCAGAGAGGTGAGCTTTCCTCAGGGTTCTACTTCAGAGAGCTCTGAAATGTTGCCTCTGTGCACGCCCCACCATCTTGACTCTACAGTTGGTTTTGTTTCTCATAGACAACGGAAAGAATACTCAAATTCTCAGGGTTTTTAAATGTAAATTTAACAGAAAGAAATGTGGGCATATAATGATATTTTTTGTGATGATTTTTCATCATTACAAAATTATTGCTTCTAGATGAGAAGCATCTATGATTACACAAGTGAGTGACACAAATGGCATCAGCAATAATTTCTTCCTCAGCTCAATGTAATCAACTAAAGGGCACAGTGTCTCTACATTATTAGAAATACCTCAGATCAAATATAGTCTCTAGTGAATATTGAGGTAGAAGAGATCATTTTACAGTTAAGACATTAAAAAGAACTCTTCAGTAGTATTTCATTTCTCTTCTCTCCTTTCCTACTTACGGCTCCTTCACTGTGTCCCTGGAGGGCATAGGCATCATCACTCATATTGAAATATCTTTATAACGCTGCAGACTACACAAACATGCAGTGTTTAAAATGTAATCTATTGGGTTAGTTGTAGACAGTAATGGGTATAGTAGTTTTTGTTCTGAAGGCAACAAATGTAAATTTTGATCACATACTTTTTCACTAAAATAATGGATGCAAGACACACGATTAATATCAGAGTATGAAGGGGGCATCATTTATAGGCTATTATCACTTATTAGCTTAATTGTTTTAGAAATGTGAAACAAATATTTTAATTAGCATTTAATTAATTGTGCACCACAGGCAGTTTGCTGACATGCAGGGTTAGCAGTATGACTTTTGGGAGCAGAAAAATGGCCTTAATCTATGTGCATCTTATGTCTTCTTCATAAATCATGCAAAAGTTATGACAGACATAAATTCTGCAACTATGCAGCTGATTAGCTTGCGTGATCAGCTGCATAGTTGCTGTGTTAAGGGTTACGTGTAGGCATTCAGATTAACTATACTTTAGGTTTGGCTGAGACAGGTCCTCCTCTGATTAACTTTGGATTTGATATTTTCTATTCATGTTAGGCTTTATCCCTATACAATGAATTATTATTATTATTATTTTTTTTTTTTTTGGTAAACTGTGATTGCTGATGGCAGCCTCATTAGGCAGAAGGGAGGGACAAGATGTGCAAGGCCCCCATATATTGCTGTGGAAATTCATCATTGTCTGTCCTGATACTGACATTTGGATGAACAGTGCTGAGGCTGCAGACAGTCTTTTTTGACTTGTATGTCTACAGTGCGATTCTTGTCTTGCCAGCTGTCATCACTGTTGTTGACTGTAGTTCTCTCAGCATGTTGGTTTGTTTTAGAGGCGACAGCTCCTGTCTTATTCTGTAGTTGTTGTGAGCAGACTTTTCTTATTGGCAATTAGTTTGCTGGTCAGAGAGAGTGATGTAAAGAAATTGTCCATGATGACATTCCTCCCTTTGCCCATGAAACAGGATCTGTTAGATGCGTCACCACACAGGCTTTTACTACAGTGTTCACCAAGTGTCTCTGTGTTAAGAAAATCTGTTGAACATGTATTTGGTGTCGAACATTTGATGCCAAATTGGATTTTGCTTGTAGTGCACTGGGTGAACTGGCATTGACATGTTATTTGGTATAACGTCTTATCAACTGTTGTTTCTTCCTAGCTTAAAATGGCCAGTGTGCTTTTGCACAATTTGTTCTCTTACATAGTTTAACTCTAATCACTGTGTATGACAGGCAGATCTAAGTTAGCATAGTTCACAAAGGCTTCACACAATATGGACCCAGTAGACAGGGATAAGATTTACAGTCAATTTTGATGTCACCAAGGTGTAATGGACCTGGTGATGGTACAATAATCTACCTAATAATTAAGAATGTCACAATTATCTGTTGGTATATGTAGATTATTGTATAATTTGCATTTTATAAAAGTAGTTTCACTGTTTGGCTTATGAGCTGTGCTGGGTTAAGCTGTACATGACACGTGTCATAATCTGTCTCAGTTTGTGTAACGAGGAATCAATAAAAAAAGATATCAAATGTTGCTTGTTTTGTTTAGTATCATGGTGCATACTTACAGCCTCATGAGATGCCATTAGTCTTTTGACTTTGCTCCCTCCAGTTGTCAGAGGGAAAAAAGATACTCCTGTTTTTTTATGTTAAATAATAATAAATATTATATATTAGAGTGGCTCACTTGCTAATAAGACAGAATTAATGAGCTAGAAGAATTACATTTGAAAATCTACTCATAGCAGCTGAGAGCTGGGTATATGAGGTGAATTTTTTTTTCTTTGTGTTTCAAATCAATAATATTCAATAATTGATGATGTTTGTATAAAACATTATTTAGCTCTGTAATACTCTTTTTGTGTTCTTAGAACATCTGTGGGCAGTCAAGTATTTTTGTATACAACATACAGTGTATATTTAGGATCATTTTTCCATTTGTTCAGGCAAACACATTAAGATGAATGGTAGACACAATGAATAAATAATTATTTGATGAAACAGTAACTTAAGGTGAAAGAACAACAAATATGTAGGTTTCAGAGGAGGCGTGATTTTAAAAATGATGATGGCCACAGTGACCATCAGAAAGCAATTGTAAGTATGTCGCCATTTACACTCAAAGCAAGAAGTTGGTTTGGTTGAAATTGGTTTGGAAACCTTCATTTTGAGGCAAACATATTAAAAACTATGATGGCAGAGATGTTGCATGAACTCCTGCTCACCTTCCTGCTTGTCACCAAAAACCTATTCATTGGCAGCGGGTGCAGATAGGACCCACACACACACTTGCACACTCATCTATGGTTCCTGTGGATCCGCTGGAATTGGTAATGACACAATCCATCTCTAACCCATTTCCAATTCAGCTCTGGGAAATGAGATAGGATGGTAATGGAATCTCATTGATCTGAGTTTGCTCTCATGTTTATGGTCCATAAGTGTGGAAGTCATTTCTAATGTTCTTTCCCACACTGGAGCTTTTCTGCATGCTACCATATTTCTAGTATGTGGGCTCAATTCAGCTTTAGAGTTTACGGTGAATTGAAATTATTTCATATTGAAATATTATTCAAAAACTGGTAAAATTCTAATTGTGTTTTGAGATGTTTAGTTACACATAACTCATTGATCTTACTGTGGTTATATAAATATTCTGGCATGATGTGCTAAAAGATTTGATTATTTTCTCTCAGTTCATAATAATGAAAAACACAGTTTTTCTATACAAAAGTGAACTTTTGGCTCCTCTTTGATCACTGAGTGGTTTTCTTTTGACCACAAGGAGTCAGTGGACAACTTCCATATGATGTTTGCTGTGACAACAAGCAGCAACTCTGTGTGACAGCACAGACAGATTTCCAGACTTACCATTTTTTTCAGACCCTGTACTTTCCACTTCTGCATATTTGGAGTTGTCCAACCATGAGTACATAGAAATTTTCATCAATGTTCAAAACTCTGAACTAGAGCAGATGTTATTTTGCCTCAGTTTTTGGCACCTACACTAAATTTACATAGACCTTGTAGGCTGTCTTATCACATTTTAGAATTCCACTCTGTGACTGCTTCTCCACATTTTGACACTTAGCATTCCATCTCTCAGATTTTATTGCAAAGTCAGTTAACTGAGATGCATATGGTTTTTGGTATGAATTTTAAGTTTGGCATTCACTTTGTCAGAATGCAAAATGGCAAATGCATAAATCGTAATACATGTATGGAATAAAGCTAAAAAAGAGCAGCATCCACGTGACCATGTCTCTACCAACAGGACATTAGCTGGTCTTTCAGTAATAAAGTCATGTGATTCTATGATAACGAAGGCCCTGTTACTCTGGTTTGGGTTTCCCTCCAGATCGTCCTGACCATTGTCTTCAAAGTCATTTTGTTACACACATGCATGCACACACAACAACACACATCTAACATACAGAGCACCCTTACCTTATCTACCTTTGTGCAGTCCAAAATTATAACTCAATGAAATCTGACAGCACATTCAGTAATTCCAACAACTCATTCACTTCATATTCTTGTCTGATATGATTGGGCTGACTGTGCAAGACCCCTGCAATATGGCTTCCCATTAAATCACAAAGTATCAAGTGGAGTGTGAAATTAACTGATGCGATGACATGTCAAGATTGTTCATTGTACATAAGGAGTGAAGAGAATAGTCTGCATTAGTTCTTACACAGTATAGACAGTATAATCTATGGTTTGCATTTATTTAAGAAAAAAAATATAACATATTAAAAAAAAACAGCTATGAAAATACAGGTGTGGGGTTGGACTGTTTGCTTACCTCATTTGTTTTTAATGCAAGAAATGAAAAATGCCAGTTGGATGTCAGTTCCAGTTTTTGTTGTGGTACAGGGAGTTTGAGTGAGTGTGTTTGTTGACAGTTTCCATTGTTTACTCCACTGTGGCTGTTTAATTCCAACACATTTCTGCAATAAACGCACAACACTTTGCAAACCTACATAAAAACAGCATTACTCCAGAGATCTGCATTAAACATAACAAAACCATGTCAAATATTTGTTATGACAAATCACATTTTGGAATGTGGTTTTATTTAAAGCAGACAAGCACACATTGCCAGAATGTGCCTGCCACTCATGCACACATAGGTGCAGCATCACCGCACAAGTACAATGTGTTGTCCTTTTTGTTGAAACCAATTGTGTGTGTTCAGACATTCTGTAACGGCAGATAAAATGGCGCCAGATACATCAGTGATTCAAGGGAAGCTGTATATTGAGACTTTTTCAAAACATTGTGTGACTGATTGTGTTAATTTATTAACAGCATATTGATAATCTAACCTCTGATGAAGAATGTGTTGTTATGCTACTGAGCACTTTTAGGTACTGTCTTAGTGAGGTCATTTTGTTTAGGGTTGCTTTAGTGTCGTTAACCGCTGCTATTTTAGTTCAGGCTCCTATTTTACTGTATTTCTTCCTTATATCTGTTTTCATCTCTGAGTCTCAGCTGTTTTTAACCTCATGCAGTCATAGACCAGGCTTTTGTGAAATGTGCTATGTAAATGCACCAGTTACACACTGATTAGTTAGTGACACACATTGTTGCTACCATTGTGACAGTAATGACACTTAGAAATCATGAAATCATGACGCCTACAGTATGTTACCCATCATTTTTAGACCAATTTTAATGAAATACTAAGACATCTAGATTGTTCACATCTAAACAACATTGCCAGTTAACTATGTATGAGTATATTGATCCTGTTGTGTTGAAGAGCTAAGGTTAATGTGTTGTCTATTGATCAGAATAAAGCCTTTTACTTAACTCTGCAGACACTGTGTTCAATAAAGCCCTTTGGGTGCTGTTGGCACCTTTGGCACATTTTAACTTTAACTGTCTTTTTTGATCCAGCACATGCCTGAGTGGAAGCTACTGCAGACTTCATGAATTACATACATTGCCAGATTACATGGCGTACTCTAGGAAATTTTGTCAGACAAGTTTGAACCCTCAATTTCAGTTTTAATGTAACACCAATTTGTGTCAAAACAAAAAATTTAGCGACAAAAAGACATCGACCATGAAGCTTTTTTAAATTTCTGTAATGAATCCTGTGATTAAGACCTTCATATTAGAAATATTCACAAATAATGATGCAACCAACACCAGCAACCCCTTACAATAATGAAAGCTGCTAAAAAGGAGATTTTAGTTATGAAGCTTTGATATCATGGTGCGAAGCATCTATTTCTTGTAGTGAAGGCAAGCCTTCACTGCATTTCTCGAAGTCGTGGAAATGGTACATGGTTAGTCTTTACAGATTATCAGTTAAACTGCAGTGTTGCCATATTGTGTGTATAGACAAAACTGCTGTTGAGTGACATGTAATGCTAAAATAACCAAAGCTTCTAATAACATTTATATATTGTTTCAGGTTTGTGTTGGACTAAAACTAAGAATTTAAAAGTGCAAAATTAGAGTACAAACACCATGAAGACTAGAAAGTGAGAAACAAATACACAGTCCAGTCTAGCAAGCTTATGTTGTTTTTAAATTTGCATGACTAAAATTGTTAGTGGTGACGATAAATCATTTGTTGAGGTGTGCTATTTGATGTGCAAGTAGACTGCTACAATAGAGGGTATGCACATATGTCACTTTCTCACCAGAACAGTCCCCCCTGTATAACAGCAGCAGGAAACTCTTCTTGGCAGAAAATATGCAGCCAGTACAATCGTACTGTAAGATCTCCACCTTAGGTTTGGTCTGCTCTGTGCTGCTTGGTGGGCATGACCAGAATTTTGCTGTGTATCTGTGTTTAAATGAAAACACAGATGCAGCAGTTTCTCATTTCACACGGGGTACTTGCCACCCAATCTCCAGAAAATTCTTGAAGTAGATGAATTTCATGCAAACTGCTGCATAAGTACTGCATCTGAGGATGTTGAATGTCTAAGTGATATTTAAGGGAATATATTTTTTTTTTGGCTATTGTCAAATAAAAAATGTATTATGAATCTGACCAAAGTGAGGGGAAAAAATCTATAAAATCAGTGCATCCTGTGAAAAGTTGATGGGACACAATTTGAAAACTTATCACAGAAAACTGTCAAGAATACAACATTCAGATAGAGTCCTCTGTGGGCCCCTTTTCCCTATTACAGAAATGAATGGTTTCAATATCTGTGCAATGGTGTGTTAAGAACGAACGGAATATCATTAACAGGAAAAGAGGCTATTAAAACATTTTATTTCTCTGAAGGCTTGGAAGTGAATCCTACCACTGAGCAGAACTACTTTTGTTTACAGAAATCATGGCATATTCACACCCCAACAGTTGATCATAATTGAGATTATCATATTAAATACTCGCAGATATGATTTCATTAAGATGTGTCTTGGATGAAAGAACAGACTAAACTCTGTTGAATAAGGTAGCTGAAATGCAGGTGCCAATCCCCCACCATAGGTAGTAATAAGACACACCAGAACTAACAGTTTATCACTGACTGTACGCTGACTACATATTCGTAACCAGCTAAGCAGAGTTTCTGCTAACTAACCATATGTACAGTAACAACTCGTGTGCTACTGAACCTTTATTCAACCTAACCCAGCGAGTTGTTGAATAAAGTGTTAACACAACTGTTGTTTGCTTACAAGTAAACTCTGCATCATATTTTTGAAAACAATGTTGTTATAAGTATTTTGGCATATGAGCCACATAATTTTGCCACATAGGTACAAACTTGTGTGTGTATGTATATATATATATGACACAGTTAACTACTACTTGCTACTGCTATTAGCAGTTTGCCAGAAATGAAGTGCTTGGAGTAGTAAAACTAAGTGGGACTGACTGTTTATATACACAACAAATCATAGAGGTCCACAGTTCTATTTAGTGTCTTAGAACTGTTTGCGATATTGTGAAACATCCTGGATACTTGAAATTACTAGTGGTAAATGGGCTGAATTTGTCTTATGACAAACTCCCAGTAAGTTTCATATTTGCTCATTCAAAGCGACACTTGGGGTTATTTGTGTTTCAGTACTACAGATCTCAGAGTTCTAGGGGCAGAAACAGTAGCAGCTGGATGTTCTGTTTGCAGTAGCAGAAATTTTAATTAAAGTCTGATATGATGTGAAGAGTGTGAACAGCAAACAGTTGTCTGTTATCAATGAGATAAAATCACTCTGGATTACATGCATGCCTCATTTCCTGTGAATCTATCCATATGAAAGTGATTTCACATCCAGTGTGAAAATTGCAGACTCTGCCACTAACAGGGAAACCCTAAATATAGAAATAATGACTTAATATAAATACATTACCTACTGAAGAAACATGCTGACCAATATAGTATCAAATGTATTAATATAACATCAAAGACAGTGGGGAGGGATGAGACACAACCCCAATTCCAAAACGGTTGGGATCTCCTCTTCTTTTAACAACAGTCTGTCAAAGTCTGGAAACTGAGGAGACCAGTTGCTGGAGTTCTGGGAGGGATGTTGTCCCATACTTATCAGGTATAGGGTAACTGCTCAACAGTCCTGGCTCTTTGTCGTGTTCTGTGTTTGAAGATGTGCCAAAAAGTTTTATTTGGTGAAAGGTCTGGACTGCAGACAGGACAGTTTGGCACTCAGATACTTCTACTGTAAAGCCATGCTGTTGTCATAGATACGCTATGGTGTTTAGCATTGTCCTGCTGAAATATGCAAGGGCTTTCCTGAAAAATCTGGATGGGAGCATATGCGGCTCTAAAGCGTGGATATATCGTTCAGCGCTGATGTGTCTTTCCAGATAGACAAGTGACCCATTCCATAGGCACTAATGTACCCCCGCAGCATCAGAGATGCAGGGTTTGAACTGAGCGCTGATAGCAAGCTGGTGGGTCCCTCTTCTCTTTATTCTGGAGGATGCAACACCACTGGTTTCCAAAATCAATGTCACATTTCGATTTATCTGACCACAGAACAGTTTCCCACTTTGCCCCAGACCATTTAAAATTAGCTTTAACCCAGAGTAGGTGGCAGCATTTCTGGTTCATATATGGCTTCTTCTTTGCATGAGAGAGCTTTAAGTTGCATTTTTGGATGGCACAGCAAACTGTGTTCACAGACTGTGCTTTTTGGAAATATTCTTGAGCCCATGCAGTGCCATCACTGAGTCGTACCTGTTTTTTAATACAGTGCTGCTTGAGGGACCAAAGATCACGGGCATCCGACGTTGCAATTCTGCCTTGTCCCTTAAGATCAGATATATCTCCGGATTATTATTATTTGCTGCAGATGATGATATATTCTTTGACTAAATATATTGCTGTTTTATATTGAGGAACATTATTCTGATATAGTTTGACAGTTTGTAGCATTCTAACTTTTTTGAAAATGGGGTTTTAGATTATGAATCTGTTGCTAGAGAAGTTAGCGCTTCATCTTGAAATGGGTGCATGAACATGTTTTTAGAGTTGGGACAACTGTTAAAATAAACTTCCATGAAGCATAATTGGTTAAACCATTTATTTTCTTCAGAATATGGGAAAGAGATGGTAAAGCTTTCTCTTCCCAGAGGATGGTAAAATGGTAAACCAGAATACATTATCATCCTGAAGAGGTGGTGAAAACCCCTGTCTCTTATGTTATTATGAGACAGAGAAAAACACCTGTTGCTGAAATCAGCCAGGCTTGCAATTTAATTTTATCAGCCCAAAAACAATCACTCATTAGGTAGCTGGAATGATGATGGAAAGCAGTCAACTGTGAAGCTCTGCATTCTAGGGCACATCACATAACGAGACCTCTTTTATACATGGGAGAGGGACGTGCTCAGCTGAATCCACTTTGGCAGGGGGACCTGGTTATTCACAGCTAATGTCATGGCCTTTAATCTTTTTAATATTTATTTAAAGAATAGCATAAAAGTAAAATCATGTTTTCAACTTCATGAATTCAAGATTATTTAAATCAATTAATTTAATAAACAAGCATTCAAATTAACTGAGATGGCCAACTATTTAGCAAACAGATACTGTACAGATGCTCTATATTGTAGTGCACCTCTCCTGCCCAGATGTTTAATAACAGTGGACTAACTGGGATGTTCAAATCTAATATAGTAGCCCCAGTACTGTGTAAATACAAAGAGGGACAATGTAAAAATCCTCAATTAAAGATCCTGCATTGAAATTAATAAGTGACAACAGGCAAGTATAATCAGAAAATATAATTTAAGTATTAAAAGTGAAGGCATGAAATGAACACAGATGTTGTCAGTATCATTAGATTATTTCTCATGCATCAGTGCAAAAGAAGCGTTTTTTATTTTGCAGCTGATTGAGATGAACATTATTATGAAGTATTTTAAATACAGCAAGGCTGAACGTGATTATTTTTATTACCTAATCAATGAGAACGTAATTAATTGTAAAAATTCTGAAAATGTATCACAATTACCCTCAGCTTAAAGTGGTGCTCTCCAAACCTTAAATTTATGTTTAAATTACAATTGGGTTTGACTTACTAAAAATCTTAAGAGCACAAGCACAAAATTACAAAATGCACACGTTAAATCAACACACCTAAATCAACATGCAATGAAACATATTAATTGTATGTTCTCTTCTTTGACATTTCAATAGACATTGAATTTCATGGTCAATTCAGCCCGGTGCAGATTAATTAATAGATTCCATCCATTCATGATTTAAACTTATCTTGTTAAACAGCGCTTAAAGTGAACTTTAAGTGTCCCCCAACTGTACCAAATCTTACCTTAACCTCTCCCAAAATTAACAACCAGGGACCCACTTATTACATTTTATAGTTTTATATATATTTATATATATTTTCTGTTTTTACATAGTCTTCTGTTATTCTCTATCCTGTTATTTTCTAAATAAAAGCCTGCT
>OMLM01007921.1:0-13180 GCA_900302695.1 Helostoma temminkii
TATATTAAAATTAATATCCATATCCACATGTTAGTCTAATGTTGCATTTTGTAGCAATAACACATACTTACAGAGAAAGTCCACACACACACACACACACACACACACACAGGTTGAGCCTGTTTGTATAAAATATATCGTAACAATCACAAACCCTTCTGTTTCTCATTAATGCAGTCTATGCTTTGTGTAAACACTGGGCGATAAGCAACGAGTGCTTCAGATAAGATGAGAGTTATCAGGACCATCAGTGGAACATGTTGCAGCAGAACCAGTGTTCAGCCACAAGAGGTCAGTGCGACTATGAAGAATGTGCAGATTCACATCAGCTACATCAGCCACAACCTCACATTATATTATATTATATTATATTATATTATATTATATTATATTTTTCACACAGCTTTCCAGCTTCTAAACTTGATTATTTGCTGTCTTGTCTTACATCAGAAAATGTTATGTTTTTATATGCTATATAATATTCTTAGTTTTAGACTGAGTTTGTCAGAGTCTGAGTTTTTTTAATAGCAATCATTTAGTTATTAGTTTAATAAATTAAACTAAAATGTTTTTAGTTCTATATTTGTATCCTTGATTGTATGGTTGATGTAAATAGTTCAAACTGGTCAAGGTGCGATTTTAATCTTATCTTTACCTATAATTTAATTTTTACAGTTTATATGTGGATGTTTTATATGTCATGAGCAGATGATGGTTGTTTTAGACTTATTGTAGCTGTCGTATAAATGCGATGCTCCCGTAGGTGCAAAACACAACAACAAAAGAGAAAATGCTCCATTTCACAAAGCACTACGACAAAATAGAAAACACAACAACAGTAGGAAAAACACAAGGAGACAAAGAGAAAACATTTCACAAAACATAACAACATTCACAATACACATTTGAACATTATGGAAACTTAGGGACCAGCTCTTGTCTTGAACACGAACCAAGTCAATTCAGAGTGAGACTCTAATGGCTTGGTTCCGATCCGATCAGAAACAAGAGCTGAATGTTGTTTGTTTCCTGAGATGTTAGTGTGTTTTCTGTTTTGTAATTGTATTTTGCACCTACAGGCCACCGTAGATAAATATAGTTAAGTGTCAGTGAACAGAGGAATAGAAACATAAATATACATCAAATGGCTTTAACTTGTGTACAGTAATTGTCTCTGGATAACTGCACACAGTGACACTGACTGACAAGGATCTCTGTACTCACAGTGAGGACTCAGTAGGTGGTTTGTGTTTCAACCCTTCTCTCTCTCTACTGTTACAAAACGAACAAATATCCAGGTGTGTTTTCCTCTTCTCCTCTCACTCTCTCTCTCTTTCTCTCTCTCTCTCTCTCTCCTGTGTTTGAGCTGAAGTGCTTGATGAATAAGCCCAGCTTCACTTCTGTATAGTTTCCACTTCCAGCCCTCCTGTAGCTAAAGTAGCATGTTTTTGTGTCAGTGAAGTGTGACTCTCAGTCACATTAACACACACACACAGATACATAACATCCGTTCATTATTTAAAAATTGTAGCGACAACTCTCACACATAAATACATATTCAAACCCAAATGTGGACTGAATTCTATTTGTCTCGTACTGAAAGTGTTTTTTTACACACACAACACACACACGCGCACACACACACACACACACACACACACACACACACACTTCACGCTGTTCCCCTCTCACTATGTCATTGCCAGAGATGATGAGGCCTCCACCTCTCCTCCACTTTTCCCCTTTTTCCTTTCCCTCTCCAGAAACACTCCGGTGAACAGTCAACAGTGTTGAATTTCAAAGGGGCGAGAGGCTAATGCTCCTGGACGAAGCTGATTGAGTCAATTTGTCGACATGATGGACGTTTTGTGGCCTCGGCTCCTGCTCTCCTGCTGACTGCAGGCTAGCGGGCTGACAAGGGCTTTTCAGACATTTTTGTAGAAGGGTTGAAAAAGAGACATGTTTCAGTGGCCAGTGAGTGACAGAGTGGAACGACCGGCAGGACCAGGCCTTGATTTGATTACTTAGGATCTGATTAATAGTGCATTTATGCCTCACATACTGGTGGTGAATTTTACATGCCTCAAGAACCATTACAAACATTGGAAACAAACCTAGAATCAGAGAAAGTTAAGTGTTGGTCCACGTAAATGCCATTTTTGTCTTTTACCCCGGAGCCGCACAGTCATGCAACCAGTTTAGCTTATCTGTTCAGATCTTCAGTGGCCATCATGGGTAAACCTTCCCTGCGCTCCACTGCAGGACTACATCAGAGGTGTAGAGTTATACTGCAAGTAGCAACAGAATACTGTGATACAATGATGAGACTGTTTCAGTTTTCATTCTTGTTGATTGATGCTTGTTTTTCAGTCTCAGAGCTGCGGACGAAAAGATAAACATTGCTACTAGTGCTACTATTTCCATTTTAGGTATCAGTGCAAATGTCCTTCATTCAACAATACACTTATCTGACAGCTGTAGTACCATAGTAAATATAATAAAGAATGATGCACTAATAGGTTCAGATAAGATGTGATTTTTTTTATTGGGGGAAATAAGTAAAGTGAAGTAACTAAAATTAGCTCCATGTAGTTATTATAATTCAATAAAATCGCATTACATCATTCTTTGTATATGAAATGTAACTTCTTCATACTAAATTTATAGTATTTTAAGTATTGTTTATTATTTATGATATGTTGTCATGGACATTGGGACCTTATTTGTCTTTTTTTTTTTAGCTTCAGGACAACATTTTTGGAACAACCACAAAAAGAAATTTTCAGTTAATTGGATATAAAAAAAATGACTTTTTAAATTATAATTAGAAATTAATGAACACATTTGAACCCATATTATCCCTATGTTACTGAGAAGGTTTACGTGCCCAGATATTGGACACTGTCCGTAACTACAGACACAGCCAACCAATAAGCCAGTAAATGTAGTTAAAGAACTCAACTTTATACTTTTCAGCTGGGAACAGGATAAAGTGCTTCACTGTGCTTTAATTATCCCATGTACGTGTTTAACACCATGAAACTATAGTAATTGACCTGCTCATCAGAAACCTGTGTCTTGTTCGAAAACACTTCGACATGTGAAAAGGACGAGCTGCAGCTCAAACACCATCCCTACAGTAATGTCAAACCTACCACAGCTACTGGGTCACATGATCAGTGAAAAAAACTAATGAACAAATCAACACAAATAACCTAATTACAGCTAACTCCACTGGATAACTACTGTGTACAGCAAAAAAACTGTGTGAAATATTTTTGTCAAGCCAGTAAAGTGTGTTTAAAAGTGCTAACCAAAGTTAAAAGTTTAAAATTTAATGCAACAATTATTCTTGCATCCTAAACAGCATTTAATGTCCGAAAACTATTACAGATACACTCCTCGTATCCACTACAAAGGATATTATATCAAAACTAAATCTCATTTAGAGATTAAGGTTTGGTTCATATCACAGAAAAAACCTCAAACAACCTTTTTTTACTTGAAACAACAGATTTTTAGCTTTAGGAACAGCTTAAATTCATATTTTTAATAATTTCCACATCTTGAACACACTAAATGTGGTTGGCATTGAAAATACCATTTTGAAAAGTCAGAACTCCTGTTGTGTTGGCTCCATTTATACAAATGAGATACCAATGGAAAGTTGTCCTCCTCTCAAAAAAAGTTGTGGTAGGTTACTTAGTTACTGAAATGCAAAAGAGAAATACAGAGGACAAAAAAATCCTTATATTGCTTAGGGCACTATAATGACTGGAACCAGCCTGGTTTAACATGTGGAGCTCAATATCAATACAACCATTTTTTCAATTTGTCGCTTATAGACTCCAAAATGGGACAACCCCCACAGATGAAACCCAGCACACTTAGAAATAATTTCTTAGGAAGTGTCTTAGGCTGGGTCTCATTGCTGACTGACTTCCCGTTGGTGTCCTACACCCAAAAACAGGACCTCATGTGCCTCTGCACGTCCAACGGTTCATTTTCATGACAAGTTTATAAAACAAAAGTTGCAGAACACTCCTGAGAATGAGAGAGTGGGTCAAATTAGAACTGAGATAAAACCTCCTATTAGCATCCTAAAGTAAGATCCAATGTATTTCCTTTGGAAAACAATAGTTGTAGAGAACCTCTAACAATGTGCACTGAGTCAACTAGAAAAAAGCTCCAACCTCATATTGGTCTCCTCCAGCTGATAGTTGAACCCAAGTGCTGCGACCACACTTTAGCTCCAACCTCCCATTGCCCTCTTTCTGTTTAAAGCAGGAAATCATATGCCTCTAAAAATCTTAATATGCATTTTTAGTTTGTGTTCCCGAGCAGGACCAGGTGATTTGGTTAGTTTGAAGAAAATGTTTTACTGCATGTCCCTCTACACTTGACTGCTGTAGTGGATACTGAATTAAAAACCAGTTATCCACACAAATGAGGAAATTCCTTGAATAATGTGTGGTTTCTACTAGCTGGAACAACAAATGACTGCGTGTTCTCAGTCAACACCTGTTATCCTGCACCAAGGCCTTCTGTACAGCAGCAGGTGGTGTGTGTGTGTGTGTGTGTATAACAAGGGCATGTATGGGGCAAAACACCTGCACAGTAACTTTCTTACTGTTCCCACTTCAACACACATGCAACATCTCCCTCCAAAGGATTCTGTCAAGCTCCAGATGTTTTCATTCGTATTCATGTTGCGTGTGTGAAACATCTGAGGAATGGTAGAACCCTGTTCTTTCATGTGCGTCAGCCACTGTTCATCTGTATTAAGATGTGAGCCTGTTCTCAGTTCAGAGCCTGCTAGCAAAGATATGGGCACGGGGCTGTCAGTGAGTGAGTGTTTGGGGAGTCATGGGGTTTCATTGTCAAGTCAGTAATTATCAGATTTGCCAAGGCCCCAGCAGGAGCAGGACACACACACAAATGCACACACATTTACCAGCCCCAGGTCAACTCAGATGAGGCTAAGAGAGAAAAGCTGTCAGTAGGACGAGTTGACAGGCCGACCCCCCAGGGAAGACGATAACCAGCGCTGCTCTGACAGATTCTGCCTGCTCATCTTCAGAAGTACACACTTATAACAAGCTGTGACACACACATAAAGAAACACACACAAGACTGCATGAAACATCTAAATATACACATCAGCGACACGCATTCTGTACGTGAGCAAAGGCACTAAAATGCTCATTAAACCACAAACATACACTGATTTCTTCATGGTGACGAGTTAAGGAGAGGAAACAGAGCAGCATGGAGAGGAAGTGCTGCTAATCTTACTGCTGTAACAAACTGGATATGTTAAATGTTGCTCCCACAACTGAAAGGCTTGGCCAAGCTCCCAACTTCCTTATCACAAGAAATATTGACTCATTTCAGGACTTGCATGTTGTTTACATTTTGTGTGATAATACAGAGACAAATATGTCTTGCATCCATTCATCTTCCTCATTTGCAATGTTTTTTTCTTCTGCTTTTGCTGCATCTCTTCAGGCTAAAGCAAGTCACATGTCTTGTGCTTGTGACTGGTGTCACTTCAAGTTAAGTTAAACATGTATACAATAAATTGAAACCTGCTAAAGCAGATTCAGTAGATAAGTCTATGTACTTTCGTCACTACAAGTGAATTTTACATCGCCAGTATGTAGAATCTGACCAAGAAGCATTTTGTCTTTGTCATGGTCTGTTCGTGTTTTATTAATGGTCATTTCATGTCTCTGCTCACTCCCTAGTTCATTTATTCACCAATCAACCTGATCAATAACACCTGTGCTCCTCTCTTTGTAGGCAGATCTGTGGCCCTTTGCCCGCTGCCAGATCATCTGCTAACCGTTACCATAAGCAACTTCCCAGCCTTTTCTCTCTTTGCCTGCCTCCTTGTTACAACCCTGATCTGTTTTGGACCCAAGAACCTGCTCTGACCCCTTGGCTCTATAAGTTAAATCTGAACCTGATCTCTGACCTGGACTGTTTTTGTATTGTATTTTTTGAAATTTTTTTTGCCTGAGTGTGGACCTTTCAAATTGTTGACTGGATGTTTTCGGACTGCCAGGGACCTGACCATGTTCGCCTGATTTGATCTGTAACCTGACCTCTAAGGCATACTTCGGTGTGAGACCTGATTAACCTGACTCTGCATTCTGCTCTGTGTAATTGGAATCTCTGCCTTTCCTGGATTGAACCTCTGACTGATTGTAGACTTGGATGTGCATAGCAGACTGCCTTTGGAAGTGTCTGTGCGTGATGAACTCTTTATCAAGCCTCTGGTTATATTCTGGTTGAATTTTAAATCACTGCATGCTCTTTTTTCTGGTAAAAAATGACAAATACTTCAGAAGCTAATACCAATCTAAAAGACAACTTATAGAAGTGTGAAATGCAGAATTATAACTTCCAGTACACATATGCTATAAATTAACTATGTTTGACCCAGACTGTTTTTTGTGGAGAAAATGTGTGAGGCACAGTTTGTATCTCAAAACAGACAAATGTTATATGTCATAATGCACAACTGACCTGTGCCTAAAATAAACCACTAACTGTACTAAGTGACACATCTATAGAAGCCAGCAAGCAGTTCCTGACATGTTTTTAAAAGCAGCTTCTCAGTCTCCTAATGGCCCCCGAGTTTCCCTGGAAGCCTCATTGGTCATCACCTCCCGGACGGTCTCTGTGTCTCTGTGGATGTGGTCTGCCATTGACAGTTAATGGGGTGTGGTTTGTCAGCGAGCTATAGGTCTCATTTCCTACTCTGCACACAAGTTGTCAGCATGGTAATTTACACTGCTAAGCTGGGATCAAGACCTTATTGAGCATGTTGGTTGTGTGTGAGTGTGTGTGTGTGTGTGTGTGTGTGTGTGTGTGTGTGTGTGTGTGTGTGTGTGTGTGTGTGTACTGTATGTTTCAGCACACACACACACTCCCTCTCTGTCTTCTTGTCTGTGTTGAGTCTGGGTGAGCTCTGACAGGAAGTGATCCATGTCGCTGCATACACATCAACAAACAGGACCTAGGTCTGTGTGGAGGAGGTGGAGGATGCGGTAGAAGAGGAGGAGGAGGAGGAAGAGGTGGCAGGCTGGGTCAGGGGTCAAAGTGGGAGGGGGCTGTTGACTGACAGCCTTTAGCAGAAGCGTGTCTGCTGTTTGTTTGAGCAGAGGCCTGTCCTGTCATCAGGCCTCAGCCCAGGAGTGGATAAGAAATGAGTTTGGTAGGAGAAAGCTTGAAGACAACACAGAGACGAGTAAGGAAGCTTTCTGCAATCACTTTTCTGCAGAGATTCGTGAGCATCTAGAGAAAATAAAAAAGCTCAGAAGCCTCTCTGCAGAGGGCAGCATCAACATGAGATTCTGACCGTTGTGTGTGAGCATAGCTCAGGATCTCTTCCTCTCACTGCAGACAGTAACAAAAGACTTAGTCAGCACTTTAACTGTTCAGATTTACAACCCATGAGACCAATGAAATACAACTGAGAAGAGACATCAAGACATCACAAATATATGTACACATTATTTTGTAATATGCAAAAAATATGAAGAATAATTGTTCATTTGTCTTAAAGGTAAACTTGTTTGCAGACTTGTCCATGTTGCTGGGGAATACTGTACTGAGCTACATCTCCAGCACAGTTGTCACTTTATCTATGCAGCGCAACTAAACTAATTATTTGCTGAGTGTACAGTAATGTTAAGCAGATGCGGCCTAATATCCCTGAACTGTCTGACTGAATGATGTTCTTATTGTTGCCACGCCAGGCAGCTGCTGTCAAGGTTACTGAGCTGCAAAATGGCCCAACTCTGAGAACAGTCAGCTCCTATTTTTGGGCCTTCAGGGTCTCTTTCTTAGGGGAACTAATGTGGCCTCACAGGCAGCTGATGAAAACTGGACTGTGTGTGACTTGGTATGGACGACTCTCTTTTCTGTGTCTTTTACAGTTAAATATAAAAAGAAAATCATCATGAAGATGGAGGTCTCTCTCCTACTACGTTGTCTACTCCTGCAGTAGGTGGATAATGTCAAGTCTAGACTAGACTTTATCAATATAAATATTACATTTAAAAGAGCAGTGGGCACCAAAAGTACTGAAACAGCAAAGACAATTCACGCGTCAGTCAGAAGCTTGAAGATACCAAGTCACTAATCTCATCTAATACGATTCCTTTCAGATTCTGAACACACCTGATCCACTTAATCAGCTGTAGGTTGGGCAGGCATAGTTGGAAAACAAGCAGGAAAGTGGTACTTCAGGACTGGGTTTGAGAACCACTGACATACAACACAGCAGCTTTTGTATCAGATGAAATTTTAAATGAGCACCATTGACAAGCACGTGTGACTGACAGGTGATTATTGTCACCCAGGGGTGTCCTGTGAGATAGACTGACCAACCAAATAGCTCTAAATTACTACTCTTGGCTTTAGCCTTGCGTTTTACTTGTGAAGAAGCATTTGCTGCTAAAAAAGATAATAATCAGAAAACCAGAGAGCTGTCTATGAGATAAGAGAAAGCCATTTTAAATATGAGAATCTTATACAATATATAATACAAAAATTTGTCCTCCAACATACACAGAATGGATCAGCCAAGAAAAACAACAACAGCTGATGACAGAAGAATCGTGAGAGCTGAGGGAAGAAAAGGAGATGGAAGAAAGAATTAAAGAACAAATTTGGTAATCGGATGCAACAGGTGTTATGTTTTCTGGTGTTTAATGTGTACAGGTGTGAATAAATACCAACCAAATGATCCAGTCTTGTCCAGGACGTCTTCTGACACCCTCCAAACTCAAAATGCAAATACAAACACATATTAAGATTTTTAGAGGCATATAATTTACTACTTTTCACTGAAAGATGAGTTTAGAGTTCTGAATTGACCCAGTTCACATTGTTAGAGGTTCTCTACAACTTTTGTTTTCCACTTGTTTAATGAAAATGCATGGACGCAAGGATGTTGAAGCTAAAATGTAAAAAATATGACTCACTCTCCCCAATTCTCAGAGGTGATCTACCACTTTTATTTTACAAACTTGTCCTTAAAAGGCAAAGTTGGACCTGCAGTGGGACACCAATGGATGATTGGACAGCAAAGAGACCCAGGAGCAAGATGCTCCCCATGAAATACTGTATAAGTGTGCCAATTTTTAGCTGTGGGCCCATTTTGGAATCTATAAGTGACAAACAGACAACAACAAAAACAAACAAACAAAATAGCCATACTATTCTATTTGGACGGGACTGTTTTGGGAAACATTTAGTGTCACAGAAGGACACGGGTGGCAGCTTAAGGCAAATTATCGCAGCATATATTTTAATTAATTCTTTGTACTTTTAATAGGTCCTCAGACTCAAAAGAAGTAATTTCTTTTTAATCTAAGGAAAAATCAAGAAATATACAAGAAACTAACAAAAAAAAAGTTATAACTTGGCTCACACACATCAATCTTCTAATTGACAGACACAATCGAATTTAATCGTTGAATAATGTAATTTTGGAAAATTTAGGAGGCAACTGTGATAAAGCCACAGCATTTAGGCCAAAGAAAATGTGAGAAAATTATGCACAAGAAGTCTGGAATATTTCCATTTGATGGAATGGTGCAGAGATAAACAGTGAGTCTTAGGTTTAAATATTTCAGTACGAACATCATATCACTTGAGTGAGGAGTTGGAACAAGCTGATATGAGTATTACATGAAAGTGATACTGTTAAACAGTACGTAATTAGAAAAAATAGGGAAATATTTATGTGGGTAGAATGAGAACCACAAACCGGGACCAACTTGTGAAGAGTGATGGCGTCCTGCTGGTGTCAGCTTTTACCGCAGGAGTCGGAGGTGAATGCCTCGAGAGGCCTTGAAGCCTGCTGTCCTGTGTCCACCGAACATCTGACAAGGCTGCAGCTGCAACTGCGTGTATGCGTGTCTTTATGGGAGACATGCTGGCCCCAAATTGCCCATTTATTTTTATGTGTAGTTTATTGTCCCCAAACATTTCAGAGAAAGGCATTTTTTTGTCCAAAAATCAGAGCATCCAGGCCCAGAGCTCAGCTGTGGAAGCTTTTTATTTACAGTGTGGCGTGTGATGGAGGAGCCACGCTGCCTCTCCCAATAACAGATTGTCATTTTGATGGCGACGCCACAGGGGGAGAGAGCAACAGCCTGAGTTCATCCCACTGAAAAATGTTTACTGCCTGGAAGGTCACAAGGCTGCATCAGAGCACAAGAACACACACTTCCAGGCACGCACGTAAACATACTTACATAAAAACTGTATTATTATTTTCTGTGTGCTGCTGAGTCACCTTGTTTGTGTTGGCCGCTTGTTTTTCTCCTTGAATAAAGATTTAAAGCTTCTAACCTTATTAATTACTCCAGTGAATGAGCCTAAAAATGGAATCTATAAATGATCAATCATCATTCCGTGTCTCTTACTCGGTGTATTTCAGCCTGCAGCAGAAAGGATACATGGGAGTTTTAAAGTGCCAGTGCAGCGCCATAAATCATGAAAAACATGTAGTCTATAGATAGATTTGTGTAAACGTACAATCATTAGAACATGCAGATAGTCACACACACATATATACACAACAAGACAACTTCCTTCCACATGAATTATAGCCACTCCACAATAGCTCCAATAATAGTTTCCCATCTCTGTGCTGGTGAGAGCGGCGACCCCTCCCTGACCTTTCAGTTCTGGCCGCTGAGGCGCTCGACATTACTTCTGCTTTCATTCATACCAACGAGGCAGTAAACAGACAGGACTTTAAGGAGGTTTAAAACTGGACTAGACAGTATTTGTCCAGCACAGACTCTGTCGGACGCCACCTGTTTGGACAAGAGGAATGATGGATTTATATCTGGGATAAATAAACATTTTGGCATCAAATGGGAAAAGATGTTGATGCAGCTACAACCAAACGATGAACATTAAAGGATAGGTTTACTTTTCTCCGGGTCCTCTTAAGCATTTAGCATATTTAGCATTGCAAATCTATGACAAGGAGAGATTTACAGTGGAAAAACCTGTTGTTAAAACCTGGAATTACCCATTATGCAACTTTACCAGTGAAGTTTATTCAGATATTTGGGTGCTAGTAGCAAAGTTGTCTGGTGCAGTTAAGCTAAAGGCCAATCCATCTTTTCTGTGTGTCCACCACCCAAGTCACCACAAGAATAGACTCCATGTGCACACATGCAACCAAAACTTATGTCCTTATGCCAGCAACTGCACAAACCAGCCACTTGTTTACATACCTGTACAGGAGAGCACTGTTTGTTGGTGTCTGTGTATGAATCAAACTGTGGTGTAATTATAACTATAATAAGTATAATAAGTATGAATTAGCCTTGGAGCAGAGTGTTTAAGTTTCCAATCTTATATATAAATGCAATTCCTCTTTAAAGATGAACTTATCTATATGTTCATATAGTCAGTAGTGTAGCGCAGTGAGTGACGCTGATGATCAGAGTGGTTAGAGTGAACCAAAACAGGTCAGAGAGCCAAAACATCAAACTGACAGATGCTAAAACACATCTGAGAGCTGAGCTGGTGCCGACTCTCTGTGGATTTGTTACTACAAGTGTTTTTCCCTTTTCATGTTACACACAGTAATTTGATCTAATGTTCATGCTAAACGTTGATGCAGCATTAAACCATTATTTTACTCGTATGTATTTATTTATTTACAATAGGCCATGGATAATACTACGAGTATGTCACAGTTAATGTAATGTTTGTGAACCATTAGCTCGAAAGAACCAAATGTTCTGCAAGTGTCAAGCTAAACGTGGCATCGCTACATAAACAAACAAAGTAAATGTTTGAGCCGTGGAGCACGCCACGGATCACTGCTGTTTATCTTCTCATGTCCAAAAACGATCTTCATCAGGCTCAGCTTCTGTAACTGCTCTTCTGCTTATCGCACAACAATGAATGAGTAAATAAAGTTCTCAGCTCGGTTTGTTTCTTTGTGCTGCGTTCAACGTGGATCTTCCCATTAAGATCTCCACTGACAGAAAGAGCGAATCGGGGATTAAAGATAAAAGCAACCCAGGTTTTGTTTCGTGGGGATTAATTAGGAAATGAAAGCTCAACTCAACTTGAGGAAGGAAGTTGGATTCACCACAAACAGCAAACTCATTCCTGTCCTTCAAAGGCCTGATCTGAAACCACAAGTGGAAATCACTTCAGTGAATCAGTCTGAGCTTTAAACTTATCCGACCTGCGCTGATCTGCTCATCCTTGTTGTGCATTGTTCCAAAATAGCTTCTCAGATATTATGTGTTCTGCCATTTTCCCCAATTATTTTAATACCAGTAAACAAGGGATTTATGTCATGACTTAAATGAATTGTGTGCATAAAATTCACCCTGAGGTACCAAGTATCTGTAGGATTACGCCACATGCTGCAGTACATGACTCTAATACAGAGGATCCAGGGACTACAGATTAAATGTATCTATATAGATAATTCTGGCACAGTCTAGAGGCGACTACTGCTCCTGTTAATGAACTAATAAAAATAAAATGTTTTTGCCTAATTCTTATGAAATGAAAACATAGTTTGTATCTGATTGTGTAAATTTGTAATATTTTAAAGGGGTTTACATGGCACAGTGACAACTGCACATCATTTCAAAACTAGATCTGCATAAGAATATTCCACATAACAATTTGTTGTTGTTTTTTTTAGCATGCTCACCCACATCTACACACTGCATCTAGATTTGTGGCTGTATCTGCATTATATTCTGCACAAAAATGTGATATTTGCAACTGCATCTTTCTGTTTAATCCCGTTTATCAGTGTAAAACTTAATGAGCTGTGTGAACTCTTAGATTAGGTAAGGCTAATACAGAAAGCTTAAAGCTGATTCAGCTAAATTCTCATTTATGTGTTAAGAATTATGTAAAATATTATATTACAATTCTAACATCACAGACTCCAGGAGGAGGAGGAGACTTTGGTTTAGTCATTTTGGTGAGTGACCTTCTGTAACTAGAAATGTCAGAAACGCAGTCGAAGCTGTTCACTTGTTCAGTGATTTGCATGGCACAGTGACAACTGCACATCATGTTCAAACTATAACTTTGTGTTATTTTTGCAGCACCTGCATAAAACTACATTCCATATAATAATTTCTATTTACACACACATAAAATA
>OMLM01007922.1:0-17264 GCA_900302695.1 Helostoma temminkii
AGTTTTTCTCCTCCCTCTACAATCTATTTTCATGGCCAACATTTTGACATGTCAAAAAAGCACAGGTGTAATTAATAACATGATAAACAACCTTTGGTGCAGGCCCAGAGTCTTTGTGTTGTGCATGCTGACTTGCTGGCATGGATTACTGGGACACTCAAATGGCATGAAGCCATCGGTAATATTATTAGTCACACATGTGCTATGGCAAGTTTAAAAGTCTAGACTGTTTCCAGGATTTGAAAACACTTAGGTTGCTTAATGTCTTCTACTTTTAAAAGAAATCTGTTTCTTTCTGGACTAATTTTCATATTTTATTCAGCCCATTAAGAGTTCAATCATATTTCTAGAAATTGCATTAGACAACAAGCAGATCTAATTTCTGTATCGAAGGCCTTAATATACTGCCAGGAATACAACTATGGGGAAGAAACACTGAATCCTCAAAGGTTCTAGCCTACCTCGGGTATACCCACACTGATAATTTCAATTATTTTGGTTGTATTTATATGACACTATCAGCATTAGATGGGTGTAATAGTTGATCCCTCTCTGTTTTTATGTTACCACAAGTCAAATTTGATTAAGTGTCAGAAGCACTGGAATCATTAAAGCATATAATACAAAATATCCTCAGTTTCTACATCATATCTGCAGAATGTTAACTCCCACTTTCATGTTGTTTGTTGCCTGATGTGTCTCTGAGTAAGTATTCATGGCCTTCAAAAATTGTCAATTACCTGTCTGTGTTTTCACACATGAATGGACTGCGACTTCTAACAAAGCTACATTCCTTTTTTTACAGATACCCGTTTTGATTTTTTGCAGTCAATTAAATTCTTAATCTTATTAAGGACATAGCTCATGGACAGTCCATATGCACATATACAAACACATTCCTTATCATTGTTTCTGCTCTGTAATCACAAAGAACAGAACAGATCCTTTCTTCTGTCTTGCTGTTTACCACACATCTGCCATTTCATTTTAACTGATCCTTCATTTGTAGTCTGGTACAATCCTAGAGGAATGTTCCACCACCCACCTGGCGCTTTCTTCCTTCATCTTTGTCTTACTTACTGCTCCTCATGTCCTCCTCATCCCCTTCCCTCCCTCTCCCTTTCTCACGCTTCATTTCTGTCATCCTCCTTAACCCCATCTGTCTTTCCATGATTTATCCCCTGCAATCTCATCCCTCTCCTCTTTTTGTTCCAGTCTCTCTCCCCTCTCCTCTGTCTCTTTTCCGCTGTTCTCCCTGTTCTGAACACTGTGAGTAGAACACAGATTATGTCAGACATTTATAAAACCGGATTAGCTAGGATCACCTTCACACACACACACACAATCACATGGATACACATTACACGCACTTACAAATTAGTATTTGTGTGTGTGACACCACACACCCCAAACAAACCCTAATTTTGTCTGTCTGGAGACATTATATAGTATATGGACATCCATGTTCATGTTTTCAGTAAAGTAAAGTTTCAGTAAAGACAAATCAATACCAGCATGCACAAAGCAAAGAAATGTTTTGGGGTTTTTTTTAAGATTGAGGGAATAATGATTCCGGGAGGACCTAGGATTGAAATTGTCATTCATTCCAAACTGAAACAGCTACTGTCTTATTGTCCAATACTACTGTCATACCTCACAAATGCTTTTGTGGCTAAGTGGAAGAAAATCCCTGAAGCTAGGCTGTAAAATCTTGTGGACAGCCTTCCCAGAATCGGATCAAGATCTGAACCTAAGATCGTGATTATTTGGGGTTATTTCAGTTGAGTTAGTTTTTCTGACTAGAAGATGGTAACTCTATATCCTTTAAAGTGGTCCAGCAGTTTTTAATGTTTATATGCCTCAAATTTCCTTTATATCACTAAAGACTGCAACAAATGACTGTAATACCCTGTTTTCTGGCCTTTTTGATTATGTATCTAACATGTTAAATGAGTAAGTGTCTTCCAACTTTACTCTACTTGTTATTCCTCATACCAGAACACAGATTTAAGGTAATAAGGCCTGAGCCTTTGGAATGACCCTCCAGAGGAAGTCAAGCCAGCAGATGTGAAGTGTTTTAAATTTAACTTTAAGACTTTTCTTTTCTGTCTTACATATTTATAATCACCTTTTATCTTTCTTCCCTGCGCACTGTTATTTTATTAACTGTAATACACTGTTTTATTTTACATTTGTTGTATGAATTGTACTTACAACTTTAAAATTCATATAAACATAAATTTGATTATTATTATTATTATTATTATTATTATTATTATTATTATTATTATTATTATTATTAACAGCAGAGGTTGTCATAGCAAGACATTAATATGACAATGACCATAGTTTTGGATTACATGTCCAGTAATCACATATGATTTGAATGATCATGTGTCCACTGTGACGAGTATGTATAAATATATACACATGCTGCACACAGACACATTTAATCTTAGTTTCACTCACATATATTTAACCCCTCCACACACAGCCTCATAAAATATGATATTGAGCTGCAGCTCTGACTCATGCAGAACACCTTAATGTCATACTTTCCCAGCTCACTGACTGCACACACTATCTCACGTCTCTCTGGTCTGAGAGACCTATGTGGCCAGTAAATCTTCAAGATGCACAAGTCAGCTTCATGTAAATTAGAATGACAAAGCAATAGGTTGCATCTACAGAGAAATAACAGAGGGTACCAGCACACTCTCTGTGTCATCTCTTTATTTCTGCTTCTATTCTTTCTTCCCCACATCCCCCTCACTCATCCCTCAATTTCTGACTCAGCAGAACAAGTCGGAGACAAGGTCATCTGACTGCTGTTGCTGTGGAGACCAAGAATTGGGGATTTTTTTTTCCCGTTCTCTCTTTTCTTGTGCTGTTAGGCACAGAGGTATGAGGTGGTGGAGGGCAGGAAGGAGTGAGAAACATGAAGGTATGACAGGTTAAGAAAGGACACTACTGGCAGCCATTTTGGATGGAATGGGATTGAAAGGAACTTTATTAGCAGCACTTTAGTGACAAAGTCGCCCTGTGCAGCACTGTTGGCCTCAGAATCAATCTAAAGCTTTAAATCCTTACTGTTGATAAGGTATGCATATTTCAATCTATGTTTGAGGTATTGATTGATACTTTTACAATGAAGGGTTCTATTCTAAAAATGACCACTAGGACTAAAAAGACAGAATTCTAATATCTTGATTCACACCGTGGAAGATTTTACTTAAATATATATTATTAATAGTTGAATCTGTGTTTGTTATAAAGTCAAGATTATCTTTGACGCCAGACTGTCCAGTCATGGAGATTATATAGTCTCGGTGTGTGATATGCTTATTGTGAACTGCTCTTACTGGAATTTGTTTTCCAGAGACAAAACTGACTACGACCTTGTTCCTATCGCAGTTTGGTATAATAGACTGGTAGTCATTTAAGTCAAAGGTCAAGGAAAATGTCTTTTAAATTTATGTTACTTTTGCTTGCCAGTTATATAAGGTGTAAAAATGTTCTTTGGAAACCACACGGGTCAAAAAGTAATGTAATGTAATTGTTTTATTATCCTGTAAGAACTGCATGGGTTGGATTTCCCACACAGGCAAAAGAACGTGTATTTAAACATTTACCACTCTCATCTGGTGATTCAAAAACCCATAATTACTACAAATAAAAAGATTACTCATTTGCCATGAGTAGGTCATACGTTCTATTTCACCTTAAGATTAAATAATAAGACATACTTCTTCATAACAGCATGTTTGAAGTGAGGTGACTGTCCTCTAACCCTGAGCTGACCCTGTTCTGATGCTCTGGGGCTTCATGCTGCTGCATGGTCATTAACTGGGCCCACAGCAAGGAAGTCAGTGAGGCATGTCCACAATCTGCTGCAGGGACAGCAGCCATAACTCCCAGCTTCCTTTTGCATATCAGGCATGACTTTAACATGGATGCGCATATTTGTGCAACACAACGAATGTGTGTGGGTTTCGCAGTGAAAAGCACAGAAGAAAAATGTGCTCAAGGGCCTGCAATGACAACACAGAGCCGCATATGGGCCAGCTTTGTCTCGCTCACACATCAGTTTCTCTTTCGTGCTCTCTGTCTTTGAATCTTGTTGGCACTGCTACAGAAAAATACACAATCTGTCTATTAACCAGTTTTCTTTCCTTTCCTCATATGTTGTTCTCTCAATCCACAAAGTCCATGCCACCGGCGTACTTCTGCCTCAGTCATAGCTTTATGTGTTAAACTTGTTTATTCCTCTCAGTGAGCAGCAGTTTTTATTCCTGCATCTCATTTTACAACTGTTGTCATTAATGTCAATCAAGGTTACAGCTCCAAGGACCATTGAGCTTACATTAAGAAAATAATAAACATTACTCCTTATTTTACTTTCTATCGGGTACACACTCTTTCACCTTTGTCTCTGAGTGCATATCAGGTAAAATGCTTACACTGCATTGCCAAAACTGTACGCTGGCTGATACAGGCTGTCATGCTGCAGGTTGCTTTCTGCAGCCAGTCGTGCCTCTGATGTGCAGAGATCCACTGATCACTGAGCTGTTAAATAAGATCACATGTGGCTCTAGCGTCAACTAATTTCCATCTATGTACATGTCTGTCAAACAGATAGACGCACGCTTTCTCTCACACATTATGACTGTAGTGCAGTCTCCTCTGGCTGCTGCGCCCAGGCCCACTACTGAAGTGACATATGGAGGTGCACAACATGCTCATGACGGGACCAACACGACCGATGAGGGGTGCTTATCACATGCAACAATGCACACAAATCCGCTATTTTATGTTACATAGATACATTACACGATGAACAGACACAATCACGACAACTAGAGTCTAACCTTGTGCGTCCATTTATATACATTTTCAGCCTAGAGACTCGCGATGCTGCTGGCTGCAAGCCTCGGTATTCTGCAGTAAAGCAGGAGGGGCAGAACAAGCTTTCCATTGGCTCGCCTGGAGGCTGACATTAAACCAATTGGTCAGAGAACCCATCACCGATGAGACGCTCGGATTTATGATTGGCCGTCTGGGTAAGCGCTGGGCGGGTCGAAGCGGACCCTTGGTTCACTCATTTGCTTGAGGCGGCGCTTCTTCCTCCGGCGGAGTGGTGTAGGAAGAGCAGTGGAGTACTGCGGCAGCCGGCAGAGTCGCGGAGGAAGATCAAGTCCTAAAAGAGGGAGCTCTGCGGCTTGTTAGTTTCGCCGGTCTTTCACCGCAAGTGTCAGAGAGCAAAGGAAGGAACCGCATCCCTGCGTGATGCTCCGCTTGAGACCGCAACATTTCATTTGAAAGACGTCTCACGGGGGAGAAAGACCGTAGCTGTACCCTTTTGAAGGTTCATTTAAGCCCAAGAAAACTATTTTGTCAGACCTGTAGGGTAGATAACTTCACTGGCGTCTTATCCCCTGCTCGTTTTTTTTCTTATAAGCAACCCCCCACTTTAATTTGCAAGGCAAGACATTCTGATATAATTCAGCGTGAGGGTCTGACACCTCTCAAGCCGTGCATCACCTGAGAAGAGGAGAGTGACTGCGCCAACATGGGGGTAAGACTGACGATTCCAACTTTTTAACTGCGTTGTAGCCCACCTGAAGTGGCCTGAGAAGTGAGGGGTAGCCTGACATCTCGCTCCTCACTCATAAATGCCTCAAACTGATCATGATATATTGTTTCCGTTATGGAAATCCCTTTTTCCTGTGTGACATTGACTGTAATGCGGAACTGTTTTACCCTGGTCTCGTAGACTGCGACAAACTGATGTAGCCGGTAGCTTCTGACTAATGCAGAAACGCAACGGGATGTAACTGCTCCCTTCGGTTTGACGCCAGTCTGGTTTTGTCTTGACTAGATTTCTACTGTCATTTGCTCGGATTCACTCCATCAACTAAATCAAGTACCGAGATAAAATAATAACGAAAACTTATGCCAAAGTCTCAGAAGTAGAGTGTGACTGTGTGTTTAAATGTTGTCAGTGTGTCTCAGGTCCTTGATAAGCCTTACTTTGACTATAACCTTGCCGACCATGGTAGGCCTAATCGGTTTATTCTTTCACAGAGCTCTCGTGTGGGAGAGAAGATAGAGAGAGGGAGGGTGTCGACTACATGTTAAAACCTGTTCTGTCCATCCATTATTAGCCTGTAGTTGAAAATGAGGCTCGTTACAATTGAAGGCACAAGTGCACTTTATTACGCTGAATGACTTTGTCCGTGATGGATGAACACAGTGTACTGTGACCTCCCTCATGCCCTCGCTGCCCCCCGTCCCCCCCACTGTCCTCTCCTGCTTTAAACCCCGCTGGCACCGTCCTCTGCCCGGTCTGATGCCACGCAGGAGAAGCATCTGGCGGCGAACAGGGCAGATGCTGAGCACATCGCGTCCTCACAGTGGACGCTTTCAGCGGAGGAGTCTCATCCCCAGCACCCTCGATGACCCATGCGTCATAATGCGGTTACCGCGAATAAGCGGTTCAACAGCTTATTTCCCCTTTAATTTGTGACATAACAGGGACTCGATAATCGCCAAGACATTTACACACAGTACAGATTAAAGAAACGATGGGTCCAGTACTCCAGGAGCAAGTTTGTTAGTGAGACTTTAGAGAGTTTTCATCAGCTGCGCTCACCGCTAAACCTTAAAACGTGATCTTTTCCGGTTCTCTGGATAAACTTAGTAGCGATGCAAATTAGCCAGTGGGGGTGGTGGAACAGACACCGCGCTGGTGGAAAATACCAAGGTGATGATGCGACTGCCGGTGTGAGCTATTGCGCAATTTCTGCCCCATCACCATCCTGCGGGAGGAGTTGTAATTTTTAATCTCTGGCTCCTGAATTATGCGGTGGCATGACACTGCAGAGGACCATGCGGAGAGAGAGAGAGATCCGCTGCTGTAGAGGCAGCGTAAGCCGGTGTCATCACAGTGACACCAGCTGATGCAGCACCTGCCGCATCTGACAGAGCCTCCGGTCCGCGGTATCATTAAGATGTGAAAGGCAAATCGGCAGCATTAGTGGGCACTGCGTCAAAAGACACGGGAGTGCAAAAAAAAGGTGCTTACGCATGTACTGCCGCTATGTGGAAGTTTTGTGAGCGAGATCGTGAGAGGGAAGCGGTGAATAGAAGCGATGTGCCAGGGCTTTTCAAACATTGGCATTATTAAAAGAAAATAACATGAGCTGTGAATAATGTATCTTTGAGCTGGGCTGACACTGAAAGGAGAAGAGGGTGGTTGAAAGCTAGGAGACATGGATGGATAAGCGTTCCCGGCATCTTGTTATCACGCCTTATGGTTGACAACACTTCCCAATCTCTCTTCCCGTCTTTCTTCCGCCAATTCTTACTTGCGCACTGTGCGGCGGCTCTACCAGCTGTCCTTTCCCAAGGCCGCAGGGGCATCGACGGAGACGTGTTTCTGCGTCAAACTGGGGGCGGGGCCTCTGGTGTGGAAATTCCCAGTAAAGAGTTGTGATAGGCTGACTGGATCAGCCACGCTGAACGACCGGGTTACAAGGCACGGTGATGCATGGGCGTGTGTCAGGAATAGTAGAGACACCCGGCACATTCTGTCCACTGAGACAGATTACAGAGCGTTCATAGAGAAATGATGTTCTGCTCACTGCTCTGTTGGAGCAATGCGCCTCAGTGGCTGGTGCTGATGAGACTATAGGAAGGGCAGATGTTGAAAGGCTGCACACATGCAAAAACTGCTGTTACCTTCAGACACGTGATTGTCATGGCGGGTGGCACATGCTGAGAGAGCAGGGAGGACAGAGAGAGAGAGAGAGTGAGGAAGGGCAGGTGAGTTGTGACTGATCTACAGGAGTGAAAGAGAGAGGGTTTTAAAGTGAGGGAGGAGGACTGCCTGACTGTATATCCTGTTACAGGATAATGACCTGAGGCTCACATTACCATGGCTTCTGTTTCCTCCTGCTGTGCTTTGTAGGATTGGTTATCAGGGGGACAGGAGACAGATGGGAAAGGAGGGAAGAGGTTGGCTGGATCATTTTAAAAGGACACTGACACTGAGGGAGGAGTGTGATGGTGGAGAGGTTGGAGAGGTTAGGTGTAGGTGGGCTGATGACCCAGCAGAGGTGGGAGATTAAAGAGACACAAAGGTTTAGTAGAGGTTTGTCAGAAGGTCACAGTCAGTGGTGATGGTGAAGGGTGTGGTTTAGCAACTTTGATTCTAATTTGGCTGAGGAGAAGCTCCTGTTAGTGCCCAGTTCTCTGAAAGACTTTGATTAGACTTACTAATTACCTCATGTCCCGACGTAAAGGTTTTTAGAACAGCATGTACTTTCACACTGGCACTAATGAAGTATTGTGAAAGAGAGAAAGTTTGAAGGTGTTTGTGGAAGGTAGCCGTGAGTGGCCTCTGCAGAGGCCCAGCCCTCAGTTTGGTGCAGAGTGCTGCACAGCCCTCCTCACTGCACCTGCTGCCTGATGCTGATAGGCTGCACTGTACCACGACTTGTCTGTCTCACGTGTTGCAGGAACCAATAAAAAAGCATGTCCACACCGATCTGATCAACCACATGGTCTTTCTGACCACACAGCCAGCTGGGATCCATTAGCCTCGTGAGACAGGGGTCACTTAAGGTCACTCTGGTGACCCTAACCGAAACGCTTCTCTTTTGTTTCCGTAAAGCCTCTTAAGGGGCTCTGATCAATACATACATTATGTACTCAATACACAGTAAAAAGTACAATGTTCTTAGTGACAGCTGTGCTGAAGGACAGAGTCCAGACATCTGTAGTGCCTCAGCAGAAACACTGCAGTTATCATCTTAAGCAGAACAAAGCTGTAGTACTAATAAAATGTAAAGGTCAGCGTTGTCTTCTTCATATATTTCTTTAAAAGACATTACAGTAGCCACTGTGATTGATAGTTTTTCTACATTAACATGTTGATGGACTCCCATAATGAGAGCAGTTCAGAAGGTTTAGGTTGCCTGACTACAACGACATGACTAATTCAGGGTGTTGTCCTGGAGATGTGTGTATGTTTGTGAAGTGTGTGTGTTTGCGCGCATGTCTCTATTTCCTTCTGTGGACACATTTTGTTAAAATACTAGTCTAGTGAGACATTTTAGGGAGTAAATACTAGTTTTTAGGGTTAGAATTAAGATTTTGGTTAGGGTTAGGATGACGTTTAGGATTAGGCATTTAGTTGTGATTGTTAGGGTGAGGTTCAAGGAAATGCATTATGTCAGTGCATGTCCTCACAAGTATAGTGAGACAAGTGTGTGTGGGTGGGTGTAAGTGTAACATTCATGAAAACTGCCACAGTTTTCAACCAACAGAACCTCATTTAATTTGTATTTTGTTATCATAAATATACTTTTTAAGTAGTTGCATTTACAGTAATTACTTTACAGAATAATGGAGAATTATCAGTTTTGCCAGCTACACTGGACAAAACAGCTCCTGGTTATAAGCGACACGTGTACTTGAAAATTTGGTATTTGAGTAGCTGCTCTGTCAGTAGCTGTGTGTATGGGTGTGAGTGCGTATCTGCACATGTCGTTTTGACCAGCTGCTTCCTGAGGAGTCTTGATGCCCTCTCCCACACTATGGTGACATGCCATGTCCTTAACAAGGGCCAGAAACCAAGATTTACGATGCTAATCTAGAGCAGACCACATTAACACACACGACATGACACACAAGCTACTGCACAAGAATATGCCACCGGGGATTGAATAGTACATTGTACAAAAGTAAGAAGTTACAGGACTTAGTTACGCAATTGTTTCAGTGGTATGAGCAGATGAACAGATCGACACACAACTTAAAATATTATTTTAAGTTGGGGCTTGAGTGGTTACATTTCTTGCTTTTGTTAAGTTTTAGTTTTTGAAGAGGAAACACCACAGATTATTTGAGAGACAAAAAGATTTAATCTTTTTTTCACCCTGTGTTTATGTGGTTTAGAGATTAAAGTTCTTAGCACCCATAAGAGGCCTCTCTATTTATTATACATTTGTATATTTGTATGTACTATTTCATTAGATCAATTAATTATGTGTACTTGTACACATAGGGTTTACTTTTAACTGCTACACAGTAGTAAAATAATGTTGTTGGAGACAGTTTTAGTCTCCAAGGAGATGGTTTTATTGTAGGTATTACATGACATTTTTATTATTTAATCTGCTCTTCTGTTTACCTAGTTATAATAAAGATATATAAAGATAAGAAGCTTTTTACACCACTTTAAGGCTGATACAGCAAATTTAAACAATTTTAAATTTAACAAGTAACAAGTTGTTGCTTTATCCAGCGGATTTTGAAGCTGTACACCACAATATTTGGCTCTAAAACCTAAAGATAGATGTGAAGATTGAATTTATGTATTTGATTTTCCTGAGAGATAGAGACAGAGAGACACAGTGGGCTAATCCAGTGTAGTAATCAGACTAGCTAATCCCAACCGTCATATCCCTTGGTCCTCGGCCTGAGCCCCCTGCGGTGGCCCAGAGCCCTGCCATCGTACTGCAGGAAACAGCAGATGGCCCAGTGACCCTGCAAGGTCAAACGCACTTGCACGCAACAACAGGTATAGGCAGACCAAAATATACTTGTGTGTCTATACATATAGTTTGGCCAGATAATAAAGGTTTTAAACTGACAAGGCTACCCTGCTTCAGTATCTGCTGATCTGATTTACGTTACCTTATTTCCCCTTTTCCCTTAAAACGTGCAACAGCTTCTAAATGCATACAGTCATAGTCATGAAATCATGAAAAACAGAACAGTGTCACATGTCACTGCGGAGGCTGTTCTGTAGAGGAAGTTATAAGCCATACGTACATTTCCAGAGAATCCATCCTATACCACTTCCCTATATGATGTCCATATGAAGGGGAACAAATTACCTACAGCAGCAGTCTTGTTTCTTGTTTTTTGATTTGTAAATATTTGCACAAATGTTCTTCCTGTTGCATGTCATGTTATTAAACATAAAAAAATAAGTTATTCACTGCTTCTTAAATGCCACTTCTAAATTTAATTTAGTGGGTGCATGATATGCACAATATAACAGTAGAATTATACGATTTCACTCTGTCAAAAAAAATTAAAACTATGTTTCTTATATATGTCACTGTACTTTAGGAAGATTTGACAAGCTGTTGTTTTTTAAGTCCTTGTGAGTAGAAGGAAGGTTTAAGTTGTGCCCAATCATATTTCACAATCAGGCCACTCTTACTCATCCACTCTACATCTCACTAACTCTGCCGCAATGCGTGTAGATGCTGCACGTACAGGCTGTAGTCCACACAGTGATTCACTCTTCTCAGACACAAGCACATAGAAATACACACAATACCTTATGCCAACAGCCTAGTGTATTATACAGCAGTGAATACAGTGTGAAGTTACAGATGCATCAATTATTACTAGTCCTAGATCACATCAGGGGATCCTCAGCAGTACGAGACCACTGCTGAGCTTCGTCACCATGCCAGTGGCCATGCCGGTCACCATGGTTACTGCCCTCTAAACACACTCATCAGCGTTGTTCACATGAGGACAAAATGCACTATTGAGTTTGGTTAGCCAGATCAGCCTTGCTGAGTAATTTAACTTTCAACTCAAGCACAGCCAGATACATAAACATTACCTTAATCAAATTATTGCTGTTTTATGCACATTTTAATAAGCTAATATGATTACACTCCACATAGACATATGCATTTTTTTTCATTTCCTGATGATGCCAGAGATGTGTCTGTCCATCAGTCTGTTCATCTGTGTGCTTGTGAGAAAGCGAGCGTCTGTAATTCCAGCCACAAGTCTCTGTTTCCTTCCTCAGGACAGAGGGGGCTCATTACATTACACAGACACACACAGGGAGCACACTTTGATGTTTTCTGCACATTACCAGACACTCAGATTGTAAATTAACAAAATATAGACATAATCCTTCTATACTGAATAATTTAAAAATCAAGATTAAAAGAACAGAGACAGATTTGAGACACATTTGAAAACCAAGGAGATAAATCCATTTTCAGTATCAGTACAATGATTAGTAGTTTCTAGCCACTTAGGCGCAATCAAGATATATTTTATCAGGTGTATGGAGACGGGAAATGAAAAGCTTTGCAGGCTATCCCTTCTGTCATTAATGATTGAGTGGCGAGTACACTGATTCACACACACAGAGGCAAATCAGGCCTGCATTTAACAAAGTCAATGTACTGTAAACACAGACAAAAGACAAATCGGCAGCCTCTCTTTTCTGTGTGAGTCATACTGAACTACTCATTCACACACTCAAATATACATACACTTAAGGAACGAATCTCAGAGTGAGATTATTAATCCATTATAATATGGGAAAGTTACACACACAGATTATATATTGTGCAATTTAACAGAGTGGGGTCACTGCAGGTCAAACACCTACTCAGAGCCAGCAGATGAAGACTAGTGGTCAATATCTAATTAGAAGCTTGAGAGATGGGTGATAACAGCTCCTCTCATTCCTGGCAGCTTTCTCCACCTGCTTCTCTTGCTCTTTATCGGCCCCTGCTTCTCACCTCCCACTGATGTCTCCTTTTCCATGTGCCCAATTGTGTCTGTCATCCATCCCCTTCACCGCTCCCCTCCACCTCCCCACCAGCCTCTTCTATTATCTGGGCATACTGTATGTCTGGATGAGACAAAAAGAGAAAGAACAGTGTGTACATATTTGTATTATCAATTTAAGCGTGCATATGCTGAGAACAGCAGGTGCACTGTTGAGCTAACAATGCTCCCTAAATGTGTTTTCACAGCATTCATTTGCTGCCCATGGAAAAACAAGCCACAAAAATTAGACCAGACTGACTCTTGAATAGAGGGTAAATTATGTAACTTTTCAATGCATTTGATCTTCAAATTGATATATGGAACCATGATTCATTCAATTTGTCTCCAATGAACACAAAATCAACAAATAACTATAGTACAAATACTGGTGGCAGAAGAGAAGTTCAGTTAATTTACTTACAATTGCATTTTAAATGATTCAACCCCTATTATAAATTATTTTTGCAAAATTCACAAACTTTCAGCTGTTTTCAAGGAACAGATTAACAAGAACAATTTAAATAGCTCTACAACTAATGTTTGTCTAGGTGGTTCCTACAAATTCAACATAAAATTCAACTTGTAATGACTACTGCAGTATCAAAATTGATGCTTTTCACTAGGACGTCAAGATACTTTAATGAATCTGTCCTCCCACACACACACACACACTCATCCTCTTTTTCAATCACGCACATTAAAGCTCTGTCTCAGAGGGATCAGAGCAGCAGTACTTTTCCACTGTCTTATTCTCTGGCCCATGCAGCCTTTACCTCACCAGGCCAGTCTGATCTTGCTGGTCTTTTCTCAACAACTCTTTTGTGGTGGGACTCTGTATACATGTGTGTTTGAAGTCAAGTCAGAAAACTCCCTTCCTGCTGACATACTACTCACAATCTAGCATGTTTAAACGAATGATTCTTTTGGATGAAGAAGTGGTCGTTGAGCAGCTCACACAAATGAACCAGAAAGACAGGTTCTTATAACCACATACAGATTTCATATGTTGAGACATGATTTCACCAGTTACTGCTCAGGAGGGCAGTGTAGAGACTTGATCCTTTGTCCCTCTACAGGTGTGTGTTTTGGTGCGGTTTGGGTGCGTGTCAGTGGAAACATAATTCATATGTAAATATGTTTGATCAGTACTTTTGAACAAAGACCGTCCGTTTTTAAAGTAAACATACTTTTAATCATGTTAAAGGTTGAATCTGTTTTTGCAGTGTGTATAGTTTATATCTGTGTTGTATTATCAGGAGCTTTTTTCCGCTTGTTTGCACCACTAGTTACTAGTTACACTAGTTTTGAGTTACTCTGAACAGGATAGTGCCAGTAATTCTTATCAAAGTGAATGTAACCAGTTTTACCCCATCTTCTGAAACATACATGCATCTTAAACTGAGACGATTGTTGTCACTGATTGGCTATTGATGGGTACTCGTCTAACCCATAGTAAATTATGAGACTTCGACATCAGCTTGACACTGCTACTCTGCAAACCCTCGCTTTGAGTCATCAGTGCATATCTGACTACATTGATCTGCCACCAAGGATAGTTTCCGTGGAGACTCGGGTGTGTCAATGAAGGCCCTCTCCACTGGGACCCACTCACATCTCTGGGAGGGATTCTTGCCTCTCCATGCCACCTCTGATCTTTAACGGGAGATATTTATATTGATGTGGCCCAGTGGTCAGGCTACTCTCCTTCCGTACAACAGGCTAGAGTTACAGTTATAGACTTAAAAGGACTAGAATGTGCAGTGCTGGGGAAAACAGGTTTATAAATGGGCTACTCAGGTCTACTTTAACAACATAAGCCAATTTCTGAAAGGACAATTAGAGGAAGGTGCATACCACGAACAGGCAGTATAGTAAAGCAGGAAGCAGGAGAACACACAGTCCCTCTGTGCATGCTTGTGTGTACTTTTTTCAGTAATCTTGACATCAAACAGTCTCTGATGTGTCTGGTTTAATGGTGTAAAACATACTGGAATCTAATTAGAAAGTCTTTGATGAGCCTATAAACTGAGTTTGTCTGGTATATCGCTCTCATGTTCTCAGTGCTTTCTTTGAGATAAGTAAATGAAAAGGAGAAAAAAGTGGTTAGTTAAAACTTGCAGGTTTAGCCATTTGCACTTGATTATGTTTTGATGTGTCCGTCAGCCTGTTGTGAACTATTGTCAGAGCTATTTGATGGAGTGCAAATGGATATGGCTGAGCGGATTGTAGGCGCAGTCTTCAAGATGTAGTGCACTCAAGCAGGGTAATGCATTTTCCTTTCACATCACAATTCTTATGGTAATAGTTTTTTTTATGTTAATATATCCTCATCATGAGAATAATTGACATTATTACCTTCTGAGAATTGGAGGTTACTTCACAAGGCCACTTCACAAGGATACTACGCTGTTTACTGTTCTCCAGATCTCTAGCATGATTTAGTAAAGCCCACTGGCTTTTTTCTTGTTGTAGTGACTAGCAAGTGCTGTTAAAATGCCCTGGACAAAGATGGCATATAACCAATTTGCAGAGACAATGTACATTACAGTCTGTAGTTAATGCAATTTATATGTACAAGCTCATAGACACAGTTAAGATTAGAGAGGAAGAGAAGAAGAAACTGTTAAGATTAATGTATACACAAAGGCACAATCGCTAATATCTCTTAAATCTAGTCGAAAGGCATGTATAAAACATATGTGTGTGTCTGTAGTATGGGCGGTCAGACAGTTACCGAGTTGCCACCACACAGGACAAAGATGTCCGATCTCCCAAGAAGAAGAAGGGGGGGGCAACCAAGGACATGGATGACCTGAAGAAGGAAGTGCCCATTGTAAGTAAAAACTTATTTCATCACCAAATACTTGTGGAACTGAGTATTCAACAATTGTTGACCCTGTCTGATATTATTAATTTTTTATCCAGTATACTAAATATACCTCAAAATTAGATTTTTTTAATATCATCCTTTCTTTTAATGTTGTGAGAAAAGTACTTTAAATTTTTGAAGAACATCCCTTGCAGGATATTGTGAATGAAACAGAAGGAAGAAAGGAAAGTGTTTATCATACAAGACAAAGTAATGTATTTACACTGGTAAGAGGGGTGACTTGATATCAGGAGGTCGTCCCTTTGATTCCACATCTCAGCGCAAGAAACAGACACCAGGGTCACCATACCCGACTGCCCTGATACTCTTATCTCTCAGGTGAACTGCATGCATGGAGTAAATTTTTAATTGCCTTGTATGCAATGAAGTTACTGGATATTCTAAAAATGCTGCAAAGCCCAAAACCTTTCTACATTTATTTTAATCTGGACAGCTGCTTTTTCCTGCATGCAAAATGGCAACTCCTAAATAGTCCTATACTATGCCAAGTACTGATTGTCCTTTTTTTTTTTTTTGTAGACGGAACACAAAATGTCCGTAGAGGAAGTTTGCAGGAAATATCAGACTGACATTGTCCAGGTGAGTTGGTGATATCAGGTTTGTCAGCATGAACATCTGTAGTTTGATTTTTCTCTGGAAGCTGGGAATGTAACAGAATCCACATTTTTGGGTAAATATACTTTTGAGGGTAATATCAGATGCAAACACATCAGTCCACTACCTGGTTGTACCACCAGAGGGTGCAATATACTGCCAATACCTTTTTTGTTATATGAGTTATATAGTTAAATTAAAAAGTGGCCTCTTAAATTTCTTTTTCTGATCTCGTGACACAGACACGTTAATATAAAATTAAGATGATTATTGCCATTGATTAGGTATTGATGAGTCCATCTTTATGGGTTTATTTTTTATTATTATTTTAATTTATATCCATCCCAGCAGTCTGCTAGACTGCAAAGTCAGCAGACTGCTTAATTAAAAAAAAAGACCAGCAGACTCAAACAGATTGTGCTTCTGTATATTTTGCACCAGTGCAGACTTGCTCTTCTCCACATCCCACCTGCTCTCTGTTTCCTCTAGGGACTGACCAATGCCAAGGCAGCAGAGATTTTGTTAAGGGACGGTCCCAATGCTCTCACCCCTCCTCCTACCACCCCAGAGTGGGTCAAGTTCTGTCGTCAGCTCTTTGGTGGATTCTCCATCCTGCTGTGGATTGGCGCCATCCTATGCTTCCTGGCCTACGCTATCCAGGCAGCCACTGAGGATGAACCTGCAGGAGATAATGTGAGCACCCAACACATCCACATAGAGTCACACCAATTTTGCACATGAATATTCACATCTGGGTCACTCTCACCTCATTAACACTTCCACTCCACTTCGAGGAACAGATACAAAAAATAACAGAAAAAGTGACACACCCTATATCCAGTTCAGACCCACAGCAGTCTTATCTAGTAAATCTCTATAACTCTCTGTCTCTCTCTCTTTCTCATCAGTTGTACCTAGGTATAGTGCTCACAGCTGTCGTCATCATCACCGGTTGCTTTTCATACTTTCAAGAGGCTAAGAGTTCCAAAATCATGGAATCGTTTAAGAACATGGTGCCTCAGGTAAAAATGTGTTTCCTGTAAAGAAAACAACTCATGTGAAAAGTTTTTTTTGAATTCCTGTTGGTAGATTGAAATTATAGACTGTAAATACCCAGTTATTGTGTGACTTTATACACATGGACACAGCGAGGCAGAAGATCTTCAGGTTTTCCTTG
>OMLM01007923.1:0-15090 GCA_900302695.1 Helostoma temminkii
ATTATATGGAGTATTTGGCCATAAATGGATGGATAAATAGGGGGCTGTTTTTCAGGCCTTGGGCTATGACCCTTATCTCCAGTGAAGGACAATCTTGATGCTTCAGCACACTAAGGCATTTTGGACAATGCTATGATTTAAACATTCTGGCAACAGTTTGGGAAAGGTCCTTTTCTATTCCAACACGACTGTGCCCCAGTGCACAAAGCAAGGACTATAAGACATGGTTTGATAAGTTCAGTGTGGAAGAACTAGACTGGGCCGTTCAGAGCCCTGACCTCAACCCCATCGAGCAACTTTCGGATGAACCGGTACAGAGATTGCTCAGGCTAATTCTAGCTAAATTTACTTTGCCTTAGGAAAGGTCCACATTTATATCAGATGAATATGATATGTACACAAAACAGTGTGTCTCTTAATGCACATTCAACAGAAAGTACAAAAAGCCAAAAAATCTAAAACATATTTAATTTAAACATCCTCTTAGTGTTACTACAGATACATTAATGGCCCATGTCAAAATTCAAGCAGCCGATATATAAAATGGCACCTTGAATGTATCCATTCTTTTCACCTATATTTTGAAACAAGGAAGTGAAATATACTCACTATACACTGTTTATCTCCACTAACCTGTTCTCATCCTCTCCATCTCTGTCTGTCCCACACTGAGTGAGTGGGTGCTGATGGTACATTTGCAATCTCTCAGTGTAATGCACTGCAACGTTAAAAATCTGGTTGTTAACACCATGATCAGGGACTGCATTAGTGGTACTGGGCACTCCTTCACTGTACTGCTGGAAAAGCATAATTGACTTATTCAACACATATTCCACACTTGAACACACAGACACACACATACTGTACACACACCCTCAAATGATGCTTAGGAGCAAGCACAGATGCACACGTATACACCATGGTTGGCCCTTGCCTCTGTTCACATACCCACACTCACTAACTCCCACATTACTGAAACTCAATGGCTGATGTTTGTAAATCTAATCAAAATTAAAGCCCACATGTTGTGAATTTAAATAAGTCTATTAGCAGACTCATTAACCATAGTTAGTTTAACTTTTTTCTTTTTATAGTGTTTTGTTTTATTAAACTGACTTTCAAGACATTTGCTTAGGTTATGAAACCAGAACATCTGCACAACTAAATTTTTCTCAAAACCTTCTCAGTCAACACATTTGTAAGTATCTAAGATCTTTGTTAAAACTGTTGCTGACCAAGATCATTGATTTAGTATCTACTTTAAGATCATTTGATCTTAGATAGTAAAACAATGGTGCCAGCTTGTTGTTTATGCTAATATTGCTATGATTAAGTGACTATGGAAATATCTTAGATATCTTAATTCCAAGTTGTGCCAGTCATGTATTGATTACACTCAACAGAAATGCCGATAATCAATCACTATACAACAACATTTAATAAATCTTGTTTGACAACACTCACCCTAATTCTTACAGTACTTCAAAAATCTCCTAAACTCTTAATAACAAATAAATAAAAATATTTTTTTAATCTAGTTCTTACATAATACATGTCATTCAAAAAAGTGAACACGATGACAGTTATATTAAAAATGATGCTAATAAAACCCCAAGTCGATTTACCATCTCTGTGATTCCAAAGCCATGTGATAGTGGCACAATCTGGGGCTACAGGTCCATAATGCTGTTCATTCTGACTTCTTACAAGCAGTGGTTCTCAAGGCACCCTGCATTGCTTATTTTGCAACTATCCGTGCACTTGCAGCTTCTGATTGGCTGAACACACCTAATCCAGGTAATAAGCAGTAGGTAAGAGAGGGATAGTAGGAAAACAAGCAGGACAGTCTGCCTTTAGGAGCAGGGTTGAGAACTGCTTAAACTTCAGGACTTCAGGGGGCTTTGTAAAGGTCATAAATGTTAACTCTGTTGAGTTTTGCAGCATAGCGGTCAGTTTATTTGGAATTTACATGAGCAATGAACTTTGGTGGTTTAAAATCCATGCCGGTGCCATTCGTTTTTACTTATGCTGTTCCTTCCAACATGGCGGCATAAACAGAACTAGTCACATGATACCCAGAGCTCTATAGATAGAAAGCAGGGCTAGACTGAAACAAATTGGCAATTGCAACAATAGTCTCACAGATAGAGCTGATAGTAGTCAAACCTTGCCAGTGAGAGCTGTATGCATAATGGAGCACATTTGATTTGAATATTGGGAAGAGACAGAGGGTGGCGAGAAGCTTGATGAGGATTGCATACAGCCAGTGAACAATGGGAAGAAGGAAAAGAGCCAGAAAAGGAAAGCAATAATTCAGAAAATGTGTGTACGTGTCAGAGAGGGAGAGAGAAAGAAAGGGAAAGAGAGAGATAGAGAGAATGATAGAAGTACTAAGAGGGCAGTGGCAGAAAGAGAACATAGTGAAGACGCAATGGAGCTTTATCTCCTGCAGGTGCAACTGAGTAAATATCTGTGTATGTAAGTGTGTACATCTGTCTGTGTGCATACATTTTGTATAAATTAAGCTGGTTTAGCTTCAGCTAGTCAAGGTTATAGGTTGAGGTCAAATTTTGGTTTTCAGTTTTACTGACAATTATATTGGCCAATAAGCAATACAACAACTGACTTGAGACTTATCAAAAAGTGTTTTAACGTCTCTGTGTCAATAAATGTTACTCACTACATGCACACAATGGATGAATTGCGTATAAATGAAAGGATGAATTGAACATTTCTCAAAGTAAATGTAGAAAGTGAATTCCTTGCTTGTGTACTTTGTATGTATTTCTTTGTACTGGAGAGTAGCATGTTGAAATAGACCTTTAAATATGCAAGAGGTTGTGAAGGTGATAATCAGGTTAAATTAAGGCTGGCTGTAGACACCATAGTCCTGTTTGGCAGGAGATACAGAAACAGTTGCCAGAGGTAAAGGGGTCAGGTACTGCAGAAGCAAGAGAGGAATGTAGAGGACATGTAAGCAATTCTCTGGAGTGAGGAACTGTGAGTTTCCCACAGCCTGAAGGTCACCATTCCTGCAAACTCACCAGTTTTTCTCTTGTGGTACTACAGACAGCGTCTAGGAATCCTCAAGAGCTTTTTTTCATCTTACAAGAACATTACAAAAATTTCAGAAGGTATTAGCCTCAATAAAACAAAACTGTGAACCCAGCACAGTGGTATCATTGCCTTGATAAAATACATTGTCTTGACATATTCTGCCATTTCTTATCCTTGCTATGTCACATGGCATCATCCTTGTCTGACCTATCCTTATTCTTCTTATTCTTTTTTATTTTATTGTCCTGTGCTATTATATGCCTAGTATCCATCCTTTGACATTTCCTTTACTGTTTTTAACTGACAGAATCTTTATGTTGATATTTTGGTTAAATTATATTTTGTTGCTATTTGGTTTAGAATCCTGACTGTTGTTTAAGTTGTTGCTGACAAAATGGTAAATGCTTTTATTGAGAAGAACTTTTTTCCCAAAAATTCTATTTAAACACATTGATCTTTATTTCCTTACTAAAAGTGTCATTGGCAGAACTCATCTGTCAAGTTTAAAACTGACATTTTACATAAAAGCCTCCTCTGACATTCTAGCTTTTCTATCTAAAATGACACAATTTAAGTTTTCCTACAGTGCAAAACAGCAAAACCCAAACTAAAGTCCTTGTCGAAGTCAACTAATATAAAATAGGCATCATGCTGATTGTAGAAAGTGGTTGATATTCCAAACATTGTAAAGGTTAACGTAGAAAAGTTTTTCACAACTATAGGTCAAGGATTTAAAAGTGAGTTGCATACTGATGTCATGTAGTGGTGGAATGTTCACTGAAGAAACCTTTGTCCTACACCAACTAACATTGTCCGCAACAAGAGTTGCCATGTGCTTGTCTGCTGAATGTCACCACTGCACTGTCATTGGCCTTCTCAGCTCACTGCTGAGTTTAAAATGGTGGCTTTGAGATGTCAATCAGAGCGTTTACATGGAGCTCAGTAACCTGATTACAGTCAGATTTCTCTTTCTTACTTCTCATTGGGTATTTCATTAATTCAGTGCAAAATGCAGCGCTGGTCTGTCTTCACGTCTCTCTCAGCACAGTCTGCTCTCCAGACCCCAGACACACACACACACACACACACACACACACACACACACATACACACACACACACACACACACACACTTTCAGTTCCCCAACACCGGCACATAACAAAAAAGAAGAGGGAGAGAAAGAACATGTCTATAAAGTGTCTGTTATCTCTCTGTACACTTAAAATCTGTGAACCATGCTTCCAAAATTAGCCCGAGTTACAGGAGAAATCAGATTACTCTTTTGTTGCATGTATACATGGATTTCCAGTAATCAGATTACCTAACTCCCATTTAAATTCGTTCAACAATTACCAGAGAAACCTGCCTTCCCTGAGATTTCTTCAGTACTGGGATTGCTGGTGTGGAAAAGGTAGAGTGAAAACTGGTATTTTGTTTTGTATTGACACTATCAATGAGTACAGTAAAGACAAAGCCAAGAGAATAGTTCTTTTGAAAACCCTAACTTGTCTTTTAGGTTTTATGTCCACACCTGGGTAGATGGAGCCTGTTAATTGAGAAGAGGAAAATTATAAGCAGAAATATGCAACACAGTTTTCCCTCTCCTTGAAATGGCAGTGTTCCCCTTGATAAAAGCCTAATAAGCCTAATCAGGCCTGATTAATTACACCGATAGGCACCATGTTTGCCAGGCTAATTGATGTCTTTATCTGTGTTTTGCACCAGGCTGAGGAGATGCTGTTGTTTTTCAGGAGGAGCTGTAAAAATTTATGCCAAATGAAGGTTACTGTTGCTAGAGTAGAAAACAGGATAGTGATACAGAGGAAGGAGCCCACTGCAGTAAGTATTCAGATGGTAAAGTTTGACTGAGATTTAAGAGCCAGGATTATTTGAAGATGAATAGGGAATGGACAGTAATTTTTTTTCCTCAGTGTATATTCACTCTTTACTTAACACTGTGGTCTTTTCACTCACCCCCAGCTCATCCCTCAAAAATCTAACTCAAAAGTGTGTCTGTCCACCTCTGAGTGATAACACGTGTGCTGAGACTTTGTATTGGACTTTTGAGAATGGCAATTCATTCTTCTCAGATACTCTTTTCAAACGCTTTTCTCTTGGTCATTACAGGAGAAATCAATGTGGCCTTAAGCCATGTAATCACCACTATTCACCTGCAACAGCGATTGAAAAGTGATTCTTCTACCATTGCTACTGACAGTGAGAACAGTAAAATATGTTTTTATTGAAGTAGTAAATAAAGGTTGTTCTCCATCTTGCACCTGCTTTACATTATATTCTGTATTTCTGTCCTTATAGATAGAAGATATGCATGCTATGTAACTATGTATTAAGCTAATTTTACACATTATCAAAGTAAAATGAGTTTTTGGTCACACTTATATACAAACCTACACAGACTTTATTCGTGATTTAGGCTTAAACTGATTTACAGCCTAGGTTATTGAAAATTACTTCACGTGGTTCTATGATTAAACTCTAAATTACGCTTATAGAGACAGTAGATATCTGTGTAACACAATCTCTAATTCATGTCTAATTTAACTGCATCTGTGTTGTAGGTAATTTACATATAAAGAGAAACAGGGTTTTACTCTTAAAAGACAAAATGTCTTTTAAATCACTTGAGCATGTTTATCTTTTTGTTGTCTTTTGTCCTGCATTGTCTGCAGCTTTTGCATGCTTTTCCCTGTGCGGTATCTGAGTCTTCAGAGCCTTTGGGATGCAAGAACCCATGTGCTCTATATTTATCTAGTTCTATGATTTATTAATAGTCTTCCCAGTATGCGCAGTACTAAAAATACAGTGAAGGCAGAGCACTACATGCAGCATTGAGCTTTGAAGAGAGTGTGCGCAGACTGAGGAGAGATTTGTCAGTTCAGCAGCTTTTCACTGTAGCAACATACACATCTGGGATGGTCCAGGGATTCAGGTTACCCCAGTCTGCAAACTACTCTCTGACTTAGCAGTTAAGTGACCCAGTCATCCTATACATTGACATCACAAATAGGCAAATTAATTGTGTAGAAACTGATTATTTCATTCTGAATGAAAACTTGAATAACCTGAAATATTAACATGCATATGCTACCTCATTTTGGTCGTTTGTCATGCACCTTTCTCTCTGTGCTTTTTTTCCAGTATGAATACTTCAATGCAGTGTTGATAAATGAGGTGGATGAGGAGGGGAACAGTGTAGAACTGGGAGGAGAATTCATCCTGCAACCCAACGACCACTTTAACAACCTGTCAGTGAACCTCAGTCTCAGTGTGGTCCAGGTGCCCACCAACATGTACAATAAAGGTACGTTCACCCCTAATGTAAATTATACCGAAAAGATTTCATATAACATCATCAATATACAGTATAACATCAATTACAACAAAAATGTACATCTTATCCCCTCTGTAACTAAATTTGATGCTAAATTGTATAATAACTTGGATAATTGAAACCACAGTCTAAATGTCAGCAAGAATCGGTACAACAGCTAGTGTGTGTGGTAGTGCACACGGACGTAGAGTACGCCAGTAGGAGGATTTGAGTTCAATAACTCTAACTCTTTGGATCATCTCTACCACACACTGACTTAATTAGCAGTTAAATAATCAGACATTCTGCTAAATTACCCTCCACTCAAGTCCAACCAATGAAATCACAGCCTTGTGCTATGCTCAGTGGACAGAGCGAATGTCATGTCGGCTTAACCCAGCTACCACAGGCGAGGAAATTATATGGAGAGTGAGGAGGGAGAGTAAAACGAGAGAAAGAAAGTGAAAAAGAAAGTAGGTTAAGTCAGTCTGATGGAGGGCCTGAGCAACAGATTAATTACAGCTAGGTAGAAAAAACAGAAAAGGCAAGTAAGAGTGACAGCAGGAGAGTGAATGAAATGGAAAGGAATTGAAAGGAAGTTCTAGGAGAGTGTGGCTGGCAGGCCAATACAAGGAGAGGAAGAATGATTTTGATTTCATTCACATTCAAATCAGTAGAACTATACACAGCTTTAGGATTTTCATATCTGCAGGCTTTGTTCACTTAAAGTGATAACGTAGGCTAGGACATCTATACAGTCTAATAAAACATTAATAATAATACAGTATTGTTAGTATTGTCAACAAGCAATTTTAATTCTTCTTTACCAGAAGTAATTTACATGTAGTTAATGCTTTCACATAGTTCGCTTTCATCTAAGAAGTCAGCCAATGTTCACAAATAGCGCTGCATTGAAAAACGCATTGTGCTGCATTAGTGTGGGTTTGTTTCTATGGGTTCATGAAATATGTTTAAGAAATCCAGTTTGAGCAACACATCTATGGGGTTGAAGGCCTATCAGATGCCAAAACGCTACCTAGCAAATTATAACAATATAAAATAATGGCCTATTCTTTTACAACTCCAATTCCAAAAAGTTTGGGATGCAGTGTAATGTTTACATAAAAACAGAATATAGTGATTTGCAAATCTCATAAATCCATACTTTATACACTACAGAACACAGAAAACATATAAAATGTATAAACTGATAAAATACACAATTTTAGGCAAATAAGTATTTTTGAAAGTATTTTTACCCTGTTGAAGAGAACACAGACTAATTTGTGTCATTGATTACAATAGTAAACAGTATTATATAATTTCTGCCTAATTAAGATTATAGCTGTTGGATCAACTGTCTGACAGTATGGCAGTATGTGAACATTTCATATATAAGGTAATTACAACTGGTACTGGGTAGTGCTGGACAGTATATTGCTGGGTGATACTGAATTACTGGAGTGATTACTGGCACTTTTTAGTTTTTTGCTTTTTTTGATCTTAGCCCTCTACATTGCTGTACCAACAGCGAAAAGAGTCTGTATTTTCTCCACCTGCATCAGCCACTCAGTGTCACCCGACACTGTCCATTATGCTGCAGAAGAGCAGCCTGCAGCCTGTGCACTACACACAGTATATGGTCTGCTGGCAGTGATGAATTGGAGGTTAAACCCATGATAGTAGAGAGTTTGGAGCAGAGAATCGCAGGAAGAATGCACCACATCAAACATCCATCTTCCAGCACAGCTGACACCATAATACTTCATGATGCTACATGACAGGATCATGTACCATGGATGCAGTGAAGCCATGCTCACATTTGCAGTAGGTCGATACACTCTGATGTCTATTCAGTTACTTTGTACTATCGCTGATGGAGTAGTGTTCATGTCCATGTGAGTACTGGCACACATACATTGTTTCTCACCTTTTGTTAATAACCTCCTCTTCATAGGCAACCTAATAAAGTGAAGCTGATTTCAGCTCAGATTGCTCTGTCTGGTGCAGACAGTAACCTCCACAGTTCTACTATTCAATCTGAGTACATGTGGACTTGTGAATATGTAGAATCACATGACTTTCTTTGATCAGAGTGAATTAAGGAGTGCATTAGTTGAGCTGAATTTAAATCACAGCTTAGGGGGAAAGTAGAGCCCATACTCTCCTTCTCATCATGATGAGTTCAGGTTGTAATGGACACTCAAACTGCAGCAGAAGTGACTGTATTGTTGTGTAAATGGAGCCTGGATCAAATCCAGCCTCCTCTCTACTCCACTCCATAGAGGTAGATGGGTGTTTACTATCAAGAGAGGGCTTTATCGCGCTAGCTTCCAGAAGACTAATTCAATCATGGCTTATTGGCATGACTGTTGACAGCAGAACAATGTTGCCAGCATAGGAGATGATGGGAAATCTGTGATCTGCTTTTCTTTCTCCCTGTTCATTAGGTACTTGTCTGTCTGTCTATGTCTCAGTAATTTTCTGCCTGCCTTTTCTACCTGCCTTTGTGGCTTTCTTGTTAATCCCTCTCTCATTTTTGTGTATGACTGTGTGTTTATACTTTACTACTTCAACCTTCCCTGCCCACTTCTGAACCAAGCAAAATTGCAGCTTGACTGATCACTTATATTCACACCTCTTTCTGCAAATTAAAAAAGGGCAGGTGCAAATGGGACTGGGGAGGGAAACATATTGTATCTTATACATGCACATGAATTAATACTGCCCTACAAAGGCAGAGAGGAGTAACTACAGAAACACTGAAGTTGAAAAGTGAATGGCTGCTAAGCTATGGAACATATACAATGGTTGTAATGCCTTTATTTTAGAAGTGTTATTTTACCCCACAAAAAAATAGCACTCTAATGTTTATAAAATTTAGACATAATTCTTTATCATAATGATATGATAATGTGGGCACTGTAGCTACTAGCAAAATGTGTTCTTGCAACTTTCTTTTCTATTTTCACTACTTTTGAGTTTAGTTTGTATATATTATTGCTTTTAGTCTTTATTTCTCAGGTGACACTGAAGAGGCAGACAGGAAACATGGGGACAAGCAAGTATATGCCATGCAACAGACATCCCCATCTGAAACAATGTGACATTGTGAATATATGTCAGGCACTGTTACTTTTTGGCTAAGAGGGCACTCCATTCCACTAACAATATTTAATTTAAATTTCAAGACAACAAGTTTACAATTTAATAAATTAAATATGTTATAATAAAGATGGCTTATTGTTAGATGATCTAGTTAAGTGAGAAGCTGAGATGGCAGTTACTGAAATTTGTTGAGCTCATTCGGTCAACACTCAAGACATTTGCATCTAAGAGCAAACAATGAATATGAGACAAAAGTTAATAATTTCTGCTTTTTTTTGGTGGTGTTTACACCCACATACTTCATAAATAACATAGCATATTTTCGAATAGTTTTGATGACCCAAATTTTAAGCTGCATATCCCTTTCTTTTGCACTGGATTTATCTGTATATTCACTGTCAAAAATGTTTCTGTACACTTCTGAATTTGTTCTTCTGCTTCCATTGTGAGTTATTTAAATAAAAACATCTATAAATATTAGTAAGCCTGTTTCAGATCGAGCCATGCAACCCCAAACCTTGAATGTTGTTTGTTGCTTCTCTTTGCACTTTTTGCAAATTCCATCCATGCTTTCTTACTGCTGATGAGGGATTTGCATCTTGTGGTGTGGAGTCTTTCCACTTTTGAAGCCTTCTTTAAATCATGGCTTGTGATACCTTTACCCCTACTGTGGAAGGTGTTGGTCATTGACTGTTGTTTTGGGGGGTTTCTTCAACACTCACACAGAGTTCTTTTGCCAATCTGTTCTGTGCATGTTGCTCAGTATATTTGTCACAAATGGAGGGCTCACTGGACTTGACAACACTAGACTGGGTTTAAAGATATTTATTTTAAAAAGGCTAATGGATTGCAGGAGAGGGAACGTAAGAGCCAGGGACCGGACAAGTGAGCAATTCCTCGGGAAACCAGGCGGGGGCAGGATTCACATGCACACAGGACATAAAACTTAGTGGAGAGTGGATTGCAGGTAAGTATTAAAATTATTGGATCACACAATGTTTTCCTTCAAAACCACAGATAACACAAACATAAACAGGTGCAGAGGTACCTGGGCCCACGATCTTAAGTCTGGGTTAGTCAGGCAGAAAGAGACAGATCAGGTAAAAAGGCAGACGGATAAGAGCACAGAGCAGGTTTACAAATTAAACAAACCCCGGATGCACTCTCGACTAGCTTATGGCTTAATCTTGGACACATGAAAGGTGGGATGGATCCTAAGTGGTCTGGGGAACTGCAACCGGACTGCCACAGGATTGACCACCTTACCAACAGGGAAAGGACAGATGAACCGGGGTGCCAACTTTTTGAACTCAACCTGGAGATGGATGTCATGGGTAGAGAGCCACACTCTCTGGCCCACTCGATGAGCTCGATGCAAGATGAGTCTCAATGGTTGTTCTACAAGTTCTTAAAAGTTATCATACGAGTGGAACATTCGCAGCAAGTGATAGTGGATTATCCTCCAGGCAAGGTGGTACTGCCAGACTGAACAGATTTGGTTACTTGACTGTTGAAGATGGGAGGCCGATAACCGTAGATAATCTAAAAAGAAGACAATCACGTGAATGCAGATGGCAGATAGTTGTAAGTGTACTCTACCTAGACCACATTCCTTGGCCAAGGTGCAAGTTCATGAGACCACAGAAGTTGGAGGCCAGTCTCTGGCTCCTGGTTCAGGTGTTTAGTTTGTCCGTTGGTTTGTGGGTGAAATTGAGATGACAGGCTGACAGAGATCCCCAGAACTAGTCTGCAGAACTCAGACTAGTATTTGGCTGTGAACTGGAGACCTCTGTCAGGAGGACAGGCAGGTCTGTGGTCCCCCATTTAGCAATAGACAGGGGGCAAAGAAATCTGGCATGTGGACGATGTGAGAGTTTTTGCACATGTAGGACAGAAACAAACTCCTTGACAACCTTCGTCAGGGATGGTCACCTCTGTTGTTAGACGAAGTGGGTGTGTGCTGCCACAGGGTGGCATAAGATGCGGGAGGAGTGGCACTACTGTAGGACCTTAGATGGTAGGTGGTCGGCACATAAGGGTGGTTGATGGGGCAGGCTGAGGGAGCTGGAGCATGGGTGTTGAGGATTTCTGAATGATGTTAAGGGGTGTGGCTCTGAGAAGGACAGACTGTGGCAGGATGAATTCTGATTCCAGGTCAGACTCTTGTGGGTCGAAGTTGCAGGCCAGGGCGCTAGCTTTTCTATTTTTCAGAAGAGAGGTTCAAGAAGAGAGGTCAGATGGATCAGAGAGCACATAACTTGCAAAGCAGTGAGTCGGGGCAATTAACAGGTCCAGGACAAGTTCAGGGGCAATAACAAAGTTTCGGGTCAGGTACTGGGTGGCTGGAGAGTAGCAAGGTTAACTGAGCTGACAATCTGGCACTTGGCAAGGAGCCACAGACCTGCTTATTTGGAGGAGAGACCAGGTGTTAGTGATTAGACTGATTAGAGTGAACAATGAACCAGGGAGAGAGATGGCCATATATGTAGTGAAAACCGGGTGCCAGACCGGAGATCATGACAATATCCCAGTGTTTGTGTAATGACTTTGATAGTTTTCCCTCTTTTCTCAGATTTTTTTCTCATAATGACTTTGTCCTTTTTAATGACTAATGCTATTTATTATACTATTTATTGTTTGAACAATCAATCTCCAAGGACACACTTACTGCTTCAATTCACATTTGCTCACTTAAAATTTGGGTCATCTGATGCACAAGTGCTATTCTCTATGCTGTGTAATGTATCTTTAAATATCATCATGTAAAAGCTGAAATGATGCACTGATATTCATATTCATCTTCTGATGTTAAATCCAAGTGTCTTCAATGTCTCCAGCAAACACAAGTAAATCAGCCTTGCCATTCCAGTACATGGATGGGATTTGAACCGTTTTTTTTTCTGTTGCTGTAGAATAGAGCAGAGGATACAAATGGAGTGGAGCAGAGAAAATTTCTGCTCCTTACTCATGAAGCTCTTCTCCCTCTCCACTCTAAACTGCAGTAGGCTGATCCGCTCAGTATCGCTCAGCACTCAAACCAAATTGCACACATATATTCTAAAGAAAGGAAAAATCTGCAAGTATAATAAACCATAGCCTTATCTCCCAAAGAAATAAAGATCTGGCAACAGCCAGCTTTTGACTGAAAAGGGCCTGCTGGGTTGAGCTTGGGAATGCTTCCAGAGCAAAATTGGATCAGGACATAGGGCAACACTCCCCCAACAAAAGTACCTCTTCGCTCAGTCCACTAGCTCCTGTTTTCTGCTTCCTCATGCTCTACACAGCTCACATCCTCTGGCAGAGAGTGCTTTAAGGTGATATGATCCAGATATTCCCTTACAAAAAAGTAGTATACTTAAAGTTTATTTTATTAAGTATACTTAAGTATACTTCAAGTATAGTAAGTATACTTTTATGTACTTCTAGTATACTTGCTAGCATATATTTTAATACTTCTTGCGACTTGCCACTGATAATTACATAAAAAGTATAATTGCTCATTTTTAGTTTATAAAGAAATATCCTAATTCTCTTTTTTTTTTTTTTTTCGTAAGGCTGCAGTGTGATTATAGCCTCAGCAAGTACCAAGCCAGAATGTGGAAACTCTACCCCTATGTTTTACTGCTTTGCCTGCATTGGTCAGAAAAGTCTACAGCATTTGTCTGGAGATTCCAGGTTATGGATTGGTGTCATCTGAACTTGCTGGTTGTATTGCCACCAAACAAGGGCCTTTGATATCTACAGTCTTTTCTTTCAGAGTTTTGACCTCACCCTGCCATTGACTTCCTGTTCTTATTAACCTTCCAACACTTTCTCTGCATTTCTGAGTAAAAAATAGACTCTGCCAGTGGTATGTAGAGGTGCAGTGGATATGATATATGATATGCTATAACTGCATAAACAGATATTAGAGCATACCTGTCCTAAATTCCATGATTTTTACTCAAAAAGTGCATATTCTCTCCTCTATATTTTCCCTTTAATCCTTAGACTCTGCAATTGTCAATGGTGTTTACTGGTCTGAGGCCTTAAACAAAGTGTTTGTGGATAACTTTGAGAAAGACCCATCACTCATATGGCAGTACTTTGGCAGTGCTAAAGGCTTTTTCAGACAGTACCCAGGTAAGTGAATGTTTGTTGCTGAGGTAGAATGTGTTTTTGTAATTAAGTCGCTGTCTCCTGAAGCAGAACGAAAGTTGCGTGGATGATAGGAGGCAGCAGGAGAGTAGGGAAAAGAAAGTGGGGTAAACAGAAGAAAGTGAGAAAGTGTTTAGCTATTTGAGAGTGGCTGAAGGAGATGGATACAATTAACATTTTAGGTGAAGTTTGATGGAGACAAACGGTAGCTTCTTAAATGGAGCTGAAGAATAAATACATAATCTATGTAGCACTGAATAGGAAAAAAATCAATAGACTGGCTTCTTCTTTTTATGTTTTGACCTTTTGAACTCAAATTTTACTGTTCTTTAATTATGCTTTTGATGTCACATGCCACTGTATATCTCTGGCATATTTATTGTGTGCAGCCCAGGCTATCAGTAGGCCTCCTCCATTGTCCATTGTTAGTATTCTGACCTGGAGGCCTCCAAAGTCATTGCTGTAAAAAGACTAAACAAAATGCAAAATGCAAATAAAGCTCCATTGTATTCTGTTGTTTATCTTTTAATGGTCTTCAAGGGATTAAATGGAAGCCAGATGAACACGGGGTCATAGCTTTTGACTGTCGTAACCGGAAGTGGTACATCCAGGCTGCCACCTCTCCAAAGGATGTCGTCATCCTGGTGGATGTGAGTGGCAGCATGAAAGGTCTCAGACTGACCATTGCCAGGCAGACTGTTTCTTCTATATTGGACACACTTGGAGATGATGACTTTTTCAACATCATTGCTGTAAGTCCACACAGATGTGTACACAAGTGTAAGGTGGGTATAATAACTACTTAATCTCATTTTTTGTCACAGATACATACACACACCCAAACACAAGCCCACATCCTCTCCTCCTCAGATCAGAGGAAATGCTGGAACGAATCAGCTTTCTCTCCTGTCACGCTCACAACCAATTAGTAGTCGGCTGAATGAAGATTTGAATTGCAAAATAGACAGTTGTGATTGAATCCAGCTTCAGGCTCCCAATCCACTGTTATCGCATTTTAGTCTGATGAAACTCAATGAGTGTGTGTGATAGAGACCATGCACTGGCACGTGTGTGTCTGATGCTATTTTACATCAAAACGTAGCTAGTCACTTTGCCATCTTCCATTCTGTCTCCATAGAGCAAAGTCTTCATTATCATTTTATATCCTAATCATGTTATTTTGAAAATTATTCTTTTCAAAAATTGCAAAAAAGAGGATTTAGATAATCAGGCAGAAACATATTGTTTTCCTTAACACTCATTTGCTTCTTCTTTTGTCTTTTTGTCTTACTTTCTATATATATGAACAAAGTTCTCCCAGCTGTATATATACAGACATAGTGTGTATACACACACACACACACACACACACACACACACACACACACACACACACACACACACACACACACTCTTCCAGGAACATACTCTGTGCATGTATGTATACAAGCTCACA
>OMLM01007923.1:15110-25164 GCA_900302695.1 Helostoma temminkii
TTATACACACACACACACACACACACACACACACACACACACACACACACACACACACACACACACACACTCTTTCTGGTAGTTTGAAGTCTTTTTTATGCATTAAATGCAATGCATTATCACAAAATGACAGGCAGTGGATATATTGTGGATTCTAGAGTGTGTGTCATGTCTGCATATACTGTATGTCTGTGTTTCTCATCAAAGTGAGTGAAGTTTCTGACATTTTCATATTTTGTATTTTTAATCACAGAATTTAACATGTATTTACTTAAACCAGTTACTTTGATTCATTTTGTTTTGCTTTAGTACAATGAAGAATTGCATTATGTGGAGCCCTGTCTGAATGGAACTCTTGTTCAAGCAGACATCACCAACAAAGATGTGAGTCTTACTTTATTTGTTACTTTTATCTGTTACTTTTCATTTAGAAATCACTGATACATATACATTTTTGTGACTAAGATTCCAGGTTCAGCATCAGAATATTTATTACAACCATATACACAACCAAGAGTATACAGTAACGGCCGTTCTTTAACTGTGGCATGACTCTTGGTCATCTCTGAGTCTCTGCTCCTCAGTGCCATTTTCAGTATACTGTAGGCTCCATCTCCAGATTCCCACTAAAAATTTCATCTATTCCAAGTTCTTTAAAATTCCATTAACAAATGTAATTGCTAACCTCTTTTAGCCCAGGCCAACTCTTAGGGACACAGCTGTTTACTAGCCAATACATGGACTACTTTCCATGCACCACATGAAAGTACCATAGAATTATGTGTGTTCACATGGGTGGGTGTGTGTTCCTGTTGGTGTTTAAGTTAGTTTCTGTTAATTTCTCAGGGAATGTACGCGTATGCATATGGATTACCATTATGTGTTTAATTCCAGATTGCAGTTTAATGTGGTATGAGTCACCCAGCTAGGAGATGAAGGCTGTCTGCACTAGTAGATAAGGCTACCGTCTTTTACTGATGCTGGGGGCGGGAAGCTACAGATGCATTCCCCAAATAATTTCATACCCAAATTCTAAATTCCACTGGATCAATACCTGTCTGACATCAGATGGGACATAGAGTACATACATGTGATGATAATGCCGTAAAATTCCTTGTTATTGCTTACATGAAGTGGTTCCTGTAGAGCTTAAAAGTGAGACACTTGTGATTTACATAATTTTCAACACTTGATTTTCAACACTTGTTTGGCTTATACTCAGATCAGTCCCCTGAAGATGTGAACAAGGTTTTTCTAACAGTTGATGTACATTTATATTGAAATATAACCCCCATTCTCATTTATACCTGTTACCTTTGATGGTGGAGCTTTTGTTTTGCTTTCTGTTTTCCTCTGAGAAACTCTGCAGGTAAAATCCAGCCAACTTGTAGTTCAGCTGTATATAGGTTTAGTAGTGACTTTAACAGTGAACTGCTGTGTTTGATTTTATTTTAGGTGCAGAAAGTTAGATTGAAAGATTGATTTGCAGGTCAAACAGCAGCAACAGTGTCTAGGTTAGGAAAGGCTCAAAAAGATATTCAAAATGACATATTATTTTTATATATCTGCAGAGGCATGATAGTTGTCTTAAAAGCATTTAGTGACTTTATTTGTACTTGTAGCATGGCCTAACTTTACTTACTTTTCAAAGAGATTATCACTCTTAACCTTGACATTGACATTTTTAGATCCATTCTTACTGTGCAGACATTTTTTAATGAATGTGCAAACAAAACTTGAATTAGAATTCAAGATCAAATGTCAACCAATACCTATATTTTCGTCATTATACTTGATGAATGCAAAACCTCTTGAATTAATGTTGAAACAGGCCAATTTTGTTCACATTATTCACCACAGTTCATACTTATTCTAAGAAAACCCAGCTATTTTCTACCTACCTCTTCATTTATCAGAATTGCTCCTGCCCCCATGTTGAGATTAATAACTTACCATAAAAAAACTTTAGTTTCAGTAATCTGCAATGTAAGATATTTGTTTTAATTCATTATTATGTTCCTTCAGCCAGACTTCATTAGAATGACTGCTGGGATAAAATGTGTCTGCAGCATTGATGGGTTTGATGTCCAATTTACTGTACACTTCTAGCACCTAGTGGTTCAGCACAAAAACTTGGACATGTTCAGCACCGCAAGCACATGGACACACACACTACCCGGATCTACCCCTTGAGTACACTGCTGCACTAAGGACTGGACATAACCTGCTGTGCTGAGACAATTAATTTTAATTATAGCTCACATGTAGGCGGACGTACACATACCTGCAATAGAAAAGGACTGCCATTCAGGGTTTTACTAAAAATGAGTATCTGAAGAAGGGAGAACCATCACTAAGAAGAAGAGCCATCACTAACCATATCTGAATATGGAGGTATGGTTAGTGATGGTTTAGTGGTGATTTCTGTGCATATTTATTTGTGTTGCTAGTGCTCATGTATGTGTGTGTGATGACCTCTAATTTAGTTGCCCTCTGTTTATTACACTTACTGTACTTTCTCTACCTTTGTCACCACAATTGTAATTTCTTCTCTCCCATATCCAGCATTTCAGGGAGCATCTTGACAAGCTGTTTGCACAAGGCATTGGTATGCTAGACATAGCTTTGACTGAGGCCTTTAATCTTCTCAGTAACGTAAGTAACACTCCTGCATGATCACACAAACATACCTAAACATAGGCACATTCAGATGCAGACACAAACAAACCATCAAACAAATTAATTAGCATGTAATTAATAGCTAAATTAACTGACCACAGTCAGTTGTTGCCCAAAGTTCGATTTGCATACACCGTCTTACTTCCGTCCTACAGCGTCCAGCTGCCAGGACAGACCGTATAGCTGAATTACAGCAGCCACTTCTACTTCACCTGGACCTCTTATACCACAGTCTGTTGTTCTCTCACAGTTTCTAGCCATAAAATTAAGCTGGGCTACAGTAAAAATAACTGCTGCTTTGGGAAGGGCCTGCTGCAGCTTGCTAAGCTAACTGCTGGTAAATGCTAATAGTAACTTACTTTAGCAGCTAACACTTTTATTAGGTCTGTTTAAAACCATATTTTTCTGTGTCTGCAACAGAAAAGAGTTAAAGCATGGCGACTTACTGACAGTGCAAACATAGCTATCTTTGGTTATCTGCCCGCTTTATTAAACTGCAGAACACAGCTGCTTCCCAAAGACTTTGTCCATCACACATGTAGAATGGGGCTACTACATTTCAGGTTTCCCTCAAGTGTTAAAAGCACCAGCAGCGAGAAACAGACTGTGATCCGAGAGTTCAGATGAACACTGAGGTCAAGTGAACTGCCGTTTTTATTTGTGTTGTGTGCAGCATATATGATGTTATGATACTTACATTGAAACTGATGTAAAAGGCGATTGCATTTTATGACTAATAAATAATAATAACAGTTGTGAACATTTGTGAAAAAATGGAGCAATGGAGCAAATTTTATACTGTTAAATAAAAGCTTTGGCTACAAATGTTTTGTCTGTAAAGCTACAGCAAGCTATGTGTGGTATAGACTACTTTCGGATTTCAAAATAGTTGTGTTAGTGTAAATATAAAGTCCTGAAATATATGACATTTATATATCAAAGGAAAAAAACACAACAAATTATTTAAACAATTAAATTGTAACCACAAGCTGACCACAGATGAGCATGTTGCTAAATCACAGAAGGTTGACGTATTTGGTTTATTCATGTACGCAGTGAGCTTGGGTAGAACATATTGATGGGCAGGATGGATTTTCAGAACACCAGCATGTCCATTTAGTTGAGATTAAACAATTTGGCTGTGGTGGCAAAATGTGGGCCAATAAAAAATGAAGAGGAAGGTGTTAATCATGCTGCACATCTGCACACATGCTCACATCTGAGCAGGTATTTTAAAAAGGATGAACAACTAAGTATTTTTCTGTAGAACTCCATGTCCATGGTCCATGACCATGTGCCACAGACAGCGTGCTCGGTGCAAGAACAGGAGTGAAACGTCAAGGGAAGCATTTTTAAAACCAGGCAGGGTCACCATATGTCCCGCTCCAGTTTGCTCCAGTACTGTTCACACCATGAGCATGAAGTATGGCTAAGCCCGAACCTCGGTAGCAAAGAGCGTAAATTCTCATCTCGACGCAAGTGATTGATTGTATATGGTGGTGGATACAGTCAAAAACACACATGTTTGTGAGCCACACGCACAGATGATGTGTTCATGGACATGTAATTACCATCATGAAGCAGAAATTCAGTCAACATTCAGTATGTTTTGGAGAAAAACAGCACTGCACAGAAAATATCTGGTTGCAAGAAAAAAAGGAGATTATGTAAGGAACAGGTACTCAAAATTGTTAAAATATAACAATAAAGGCTAGATGGTTTGCTGCCTAGATGTACATGCGACATCATGATTTCATATTAATAAATTTAATGACTCTTTAATGAAACTTTTTAAAATTTCAAAACTAACAAGAAAAAATTGTTTTATGAGTCCAATGTGTTTGCAAATACTTAAACATAAACATAATGTCATGTAAGCATTTATTTAAAACTCCAAACACAGTTTGCAGTAGTAACATTTGTAGCTGAAAATTTTGTTATAAGCTACAGTTTATGACAAAACTGTGCCTCATGTGCACAAAAGTCTGTTACTTATTATTTTTGCCACGAAATGCGGTTATGTGTAACATCTGGCTGATCATTGTGACACATGTAGTTGTTAAACTGCCTTTTCATCAGTTTCAATGCAAGTACCACAAAATCATATCAACTGTGTATAACACAAATAAAAAGAGCCGTTCACTTGACCTCAGTGTTTATCTGAACTCTCACATCACAGTCTGTTTCTCTCTCATGGTGTTTTTAACGCTTCAGAGAAACCTGAAATGTATTAACCCCATTCTACACTGTGTGAGGGACAAAGGCTTTGGTTAATCTCACCTGTGTTAGATGCTGAAGTTAGTTACATTAGCATTTACCAGCAGTTAGCTTAGCAAGCTAAGTAGTGGTTTCAGTAACATAACTGTAGTCCAGCTCAATTTTATGAGTAAAAACACTGTGAGAGAGAAACAGACTGTGGTACAAGAGCTCTAGGTGAAGTAGAAAAAGCTGCTGCTGTTATTCAGCCGTTCTGGTGGTCGGTCTGGTGTTTCAAAAGTTATATTTTTATTTAAAGCTTACATTTTTTAAACACCTGTCTTTGATTTTTCAGTGCAGCATTTCAGCATTTTCTTCAAAGCCAACCCAACTTTTTTCAGTAATGCCAACTTTTATTTTTCAGTGCCAGATTTTAAAGTCAGCTATATGGCTCCATATAATGTGCTCTCATTAGAAATGTCTTTGTAGTTTTTGTGCATATTTTTGTGTAGAAGAATGCTATTATTATTCCATTAGCTTGCTGTTACAATATAGTTTGCTTCAATGATGTGAAGGTAAATCGGATACATTACAAGCTCTAATAGGAAGGATCCAGAAAAATATATTTCTGTGATGTGTAGGTTGATTACATTTCCATTTCCATTTGTTTTATTTTATCTATAATTTTATCTATCTATTATAAGTTTTGGTTTTGTTCACCTGTGGTATCCTCTCTACCACCACTGTTTTCTCTAACTCCAGTTCAACGAGACTGGGAGGGGTAGTGAATGTAGCCAGGCCATTATGTTGGTGACAGATGGAGCAGTGGACACATATGATGCCATCTTTGACAAGTATAACTGGCCAGAGAGGAAGGTAGTGTATTATACACACGTGCACACACATCACATTATTCAGCAACTGTCTACAAGGACATTTGTACTGTGAGGCCACTTTCCCATTAGACCATGTTCACAATTTCATGAACCTGTAACCATGTTCAATGTTCAATGGAGTATAAGCACTGGGAAGCAGTGGACCAATGCCATGCTGTAGCTATGGAGGACTTCTTAAAGTTACGAATGGGAGCTCAGAAAATGTGAAATCAGGTATAGTGAATCCATTCATCTCATTTTAACAGATATGGGGCTCTGAAAGGGATATAAAGGGCTCTGTTGCAGTCTCTGAAAGTCATCAGCGAACAAAAATAGTAAAATCTCACTAAATCACTGAAGTGGATTGAGGAGGCAAGGAGAAGATCACTGTAAAATTGGTTGTTGTCACATTTTAGAGCATGTTTCTGTGAAATATTTGTATTTGGCTGGGTTTTTCGAAAGGGTTTCGACAAGCAGTACGTAGTGAGATGGACAAGTATTGGGTCCTTTCCTAGGGCTTTAAAACATAGCTAAGTGTGGACCTGTCTCTGTGCGCTGACCTGCCTCTCTGCTGTCCTGCAAGGTAATTGTAGTGCTCTTGTGACAGGCCATGAAATGGAATGGGAGGAGAGAGGGAGAGAGGAGGTGGAGGGGAAGAAAAAGCACCATTCTTAGGTCATTTTCTTCTGTAAAATAAAGCCCACAGGGCTTTCGTTCATAACAATTTGACGATGGAAATATTGATATGCATATACCCTAAGCATATATTAGTGTTGGTCCACATCTTCCAGAGTCTCACTGAAAATTAGTTCTATGCAATAATACTGGTGTTACCTTAATAGTTCACAGATAGCTTTCTCTTCTGTGTTCTATGTGTGTAGTATGTTCTTAACCCACCCCTCAGTCTTGACAAGGCTGTTAGATAGATCCATTTAGAAGAAGCCCCCTGATAATAGAAGTATTCTGTCTCTGTCACACTCCAGACTCACTCTCTCTTACTGTGACAGTTTTCAGATTATTTGTTGGTTTACCTTTTGTAGATAAATGCATGCATGGTATGACACAATACAATAAAAGGCAATACAGAAAAGAAAACACTGATTCAACAAGCATGCATAGACTAATGAACCAAAGAGCAGAATTTATTTGTTTGTTTTTGTGTTTTTGATGAAAATGCTTTTTAATATTACATTATATATTATTAGATTATCTTTTCAGCCATATACTAAAAGGACATATGTTAATGTATGTGTGGTGCCAAATACCTACAGCCACATGAGTTTAGCCTCCTGAGCTGCAGCCTCCTCAGTAAGGAAATCAGCTCAAAGACTATCCATAGACTTAACCCCTAACCCAGAAACCTGGGTTGTGTCATGAATGTGTTTTGAACAGTGAATATGGTATTCCAACATGGCACAGAAATATTCATTCTTTGATTTAATAAAGTAGAATTCTGGGCACATAAGACCTTCCCTCAGCTTCAGGAGATTGATATTCTGGACTACACGTATCTTTTCCCCCCTACCCATATATTACAGTATATGCCATTACCAAAGGGTGAGCCATAACTGTATGAAGGTTACACTGCAGAAGTACAGTATGTAAGAAGACTTTTTAGACTCAGTTTTGTAAACCAGAAGCACAGTTGAACTGATTACATGTGCAGCTGGGTCATCTAAATAGCCTTGACTGGTGACACTGTGACCACTAAGAGACAGAGGGACAGCCACCATGTGTTCTGGCTCCCATTCTAAAATTTAGCAGTTGCCTATGACTATGCTAAGAAATCACATGTCCTGTGAATGATCCAGCCTGCTCTCAGTCCAGTTAAGGCCAAGGGCATAAACATTTCACCTATGCAGTGCCTCTCTATGCCTATTTCAAAAGGCTATCCCCAAGGGCCCCCAGAACAAGTAAGTCTAACACTCTGTTAGATGTGGAGAGCAGCCAAATGCTGCATATCTCTTACAAACACCTGAATCTGCTCACATAAAATGAAGTGCAAAATACCAGATTGATATTCAGATAACATGTTAGAATAAAAACTGATTAAAAATGGGCAATTCCTGAATCTTTGTCAAGGCTGATATAGTTGTAATTATTTAAGTGTTGCGTCTCCAGCCTTTGTTAATGGTGGAACAGACATAGTCCAAGATAAGGAATTTCATTAGAGGCAAATGATAGATTAAAAAGATGTGTTAGTAAAGTATAAATAAAATCAGCTGCTAACTTTAGAAACAAGGTTATCACTTTGCTTTTTTTTTTTACCTATGTGTATAAGTTAGATGTCATCTGTAGTAGGAACAATTGAACTAAAAAAGGTTGCTAATAATTGTTGATGGAAAAGTTATTTTGAAAAGTCGCCCATCTGAATGAGAACATCATTTTGCAGCTTTTGTTTTATGCGAGCTGTCAGTGTCTGCCATATTCAATTACAGGTGTTTTACTTAGTTGAAATAGGTTTCAACATTAAGAACTACAATTTAGACAATAACATTAGCACTGTTTATGTCATACATCCATAGTTATGCAGCAATATAATACATTCCCTCATTAACTTCATATGTTTGGAAATAATTACACTACAGTATTTAGTAAAATATCCCAAGATACATCCATCCATCCATCCATTTTCTGAACCGCTTAGTCCCCGTAGGGGTCACGGGTGTGCTGAAGCCTATCCCAGCTGTCGTACAGACGAGAGGCGGGGTACACCCTGGACAGGTCGTCAGTCTATCACAGGGTCACATATAGACAAACAACCATTCACACTCCCACTCACACCTACGTGCAATGTAGAGTCCCCAGTTAACCTGACTGTGTGTCTTTGGACGGTGGGAGAATCCGCGCCAACACTGGGAAAAAATGCAAACTCCATACACAAAAAAGATTTGAACCCAGGACCTTCTTGCTGTAACGTGACAGTGCTAACCACTGCACCACTGTGCTGCCCATCCCAAGATACATTTTGAGAAATTATTTTAGAATATGTCACTTGTTCTGCCAGTCTCACACCTTCAGGCAAGAAGTCTCAGAGTTGAAGGGCTATGATTGTAAAGCAGAAAACATACTACCAGGTGATCTGAGACTGCTCTCTGGCAGTTCACGGTATAGGCCTTCTTGACCTCTCCACTTACATTTTGTTCATTTTGTTTCTCAGCTTTATATTGTTTTTTAAATTAAAACAATTTAATAAGCAAAACTAACGTAGTTAAGCTAGACCGTGATGGGCTTTAGAGGAAATCCATGTGTTTTATAATCTTCTAATGGTTGTTAACAGCAGACAAATTGCACTTTGTCTGCTGTTAATGATATGGCCTTTTTGCTTGTCTGTCTAAACACAGTGTGGTCATATGCAAGTGTGTATGTATGGATATATGCAGGTGTGTTTAGTTGTGTGTGTGCATTTATTATTCTTGCATATGTATTTATATGTCTGCTTTAAAATATGAGCAGTCAAGTAGTTTGAAGATTGCATTTTGTGGCTTGAGCCTCTACAAGTTTTTATCTCCACTGCACTTAACTCAGCTGTACCTGAAGCCTCTTTCTTATTGAATAACCATCTTAATGTAGTTTTACCTCCCTCATAGCTACAACTGGAGAACACTTAACCACAAAGAGAAAATCCCATTGCGGCACCTCTTACCCACAGTCCTACATGGAACTGTTATGTTCAGTCAGTTCTGTTGTGTTTTTCTGTAACTCTGGCAGTGTAATTCAAATATATGAGTCTGTATAAATAGAGGATGATTACAGTCTAGATAATGAGAACTGCTTCAAAATGACAGCCTGACAACTGCACTTATTCACAGTGAAGCTCATCACAGTTGACAATAAACCAATAATATCCATAAAAAGAAATGTAAGCCTAGAATTAGCTGTCTCTGGTTTATATCTTTGTTTGCCAAAGCTGTTATAATGACTATTGAATGTATAAATGACCCAGGGAAGTAACAATGAAATAAATATAACTTGGTTTTCTTCAGGTATTTCTCAAAAAAAAGGAAACACAATTTTTGCACTTTGCATTATATTTTCAGACTCTTCCATTGAATGCAGTCATCCAAAAACAGATGGAGACATACATATACACACATGAGTGCACCCACATACATATATACACACAAACAGACACATGCTGTCAGGATGAAGGGAGGCAGTGAAAAATGCAGGCATGGGAAGTGTGGCAGATGTGCCCCCAGAGGTTGCATCTGGTCTAATCTGGCAAAATGCTCTTAACACACACACACACCCCACCCACACACACACACACACACACACACACACACACACACACACACACA
>OMLM01007923.1:40942-52002 GCA_900302695.1 Helostoma temminkii
CCCAGAGCACCGATACCTGACACAAATAGAGGCAATCAAACTCTACCTCAATGGACACGAACCCCACCTGCAATGTTAGTTCAGTTGACCTAAAGCCCACTTTAGCTGGTCTTAACTAACATATGTTATAAGTTGTACTTGTCACTTTATTAGGTACAACTCTACAATCTAATGCAATCTAATACAGAAGCTCTGCCATGAATTCTACTTTTAAAGGTGTTTTCTAATGTTTTGGCTACTCCATTTATGTCATTTATGACACCAAATCACGCTTTTGGTATTTACGTAAGCTTCTTAATATAATGCAGTGCAGTAAGACTCCACCCACTATGACCTTAATAATAAACATATAGTAGTATTATCATTTTTTTTACAGTTTCAGCAAATGCTGAATTATAACTTAAATTCATGGCAGAGCTGCTCTATTGGATTGCATTCAGTTTCAGGGATTTACCAAATAATTTGTCCAGTGAGTGTATATTTGTCAGTTTAATATGCATTTAATACCTTGCTAGGTGACAAGGAGCTGATTCAGGAGGTTCTCTATGATGCAGTCGTGACTGCTCCTTTGGAGGCCTACTGGACCAGCCTCGTGCTCAATAAGTCTGAGTAAGGCACCCACTCCTACTTTTTTTTTGTTCCTATAGAAAACAGTAAATGTTAATGTTTATCTCATACTCAAGATCTCAAACTCATGTTTTACAGAAAAACAAAAATCCTACGCTCTTGTTTTTGTTTAGCTTTAAAAATACTGGACAATTACAGGATATGTATATGTTATAATATCCAGGAATTCTGATAAAGGAGTGGAAATAGCCTACTTGGGCACAAGAACAGGCCTATCCAGAATTAACCTGTTTGTGGTGCCTGACGAGCTTACAAACCAGTAAGTATGTTGATTTTGCTTATTTAATGTACAGTAAACTGTATTTTTGTAGACAAGTAAGTTATGCAAATGCACAGTTTGTGGTTTTCTTATGTTTTGAATGTGTGTCATCACCTGTGTTTTCTGTCTGCTTCAAGAGACTTCCTGACAGCTGAAGACAAAGAGGGGGTGTTCAATGCTGATCACTTTCCCCTGTGGTACAAGAGAGCAGCAGAACAGGTTCCTGGTACCTTTGTCTACTCTCTGCCTTTTAACACAGGTTAGTTGTACATTTTAATATCTAAAAGATTATATTTCATCTTAGCTGTAATAATGAAACTGTCACTGTGAACATATCATCACGTCTACTGGTTTACAGTAAATTAAACTGGCAAGAACTCCATGGCACATATTTCCCCAGTGTAAGGTGATTGAAATCAAGTAGTTTCTCAGATGCTCAAATAAAATTATATAGTCAATTATGTGTAAGAACATTTTTAGTTTCCCCTCATTCTTTCTTTTCTTTCTGTAGCCATATTTGGGTGTTTTCTCCTGCCATGTATCTTTACCTCCCCTTCCTCTCTTATTAATTCTGAGCTGTGTTCTTGTGGACAGGACTGATTGCTGTGGGTTGAAATAAGATATGTTAGAAAAAGGTTCAACCCTTTCCATAGTGTCTTGGCAGAACGCATAAATACACATTCATATAAAGACACGCATACACACACAACACAGGCACCTCTCACTTATTCAGTTTAACTATGTCTCTAAGAAATGGTTTCCCGTCCAAAGGGAGAATGTGTTCTCATCTGCCCTCAGCCTCAGGCTTTCCATTAGTGCCAACTAATAGAAGTAATCTGAAAGCCCTTTATTTACTCGCCGGAATTGCCTTGGATGCACTCTTCCTCTCCTGACTGTGGCAGTTAACTGTAGCCATGAAATAGTACTCTGCGGTATTATGTACAGAGTTTCTCTCTCCAATCTCTCTGTGGTCAATTCAGAACTAATATAAGAACTTATGACTGTGATGTGAACTTTGTGTGTGTGTGTGTCTGTATGTGTTGTGTTTGTGTGTGCTCGTGTGTGGCTTAGGATCAGAAAACAAGAGTGTTGTATTGGCCAGCACTGCCATTCAGCTTCTGGATGAGAGGAAATCACCCATAGCTGCGGGTAAGTGGGAGCTCAAGTGGCTCTTTCGCTCTCACACACACTTCTACAGTGACAGAGGCTGCAATATTCTGTTCCTTACATTGCTATGCAGGTTTTGTTTTCCTGGTTTATAGTTGCCTGCCCCTACTTATTTTCCTCTGTTTGAGCTGAAACACTCCCTGCCCACATATACTGCTTTTTTTGTCTGCGCGCTTGCCCCTGCATGAACGTATGCTGAGAAGAAGGCGAGAGTGCAATACAGTATAAACATTTGCATCCAAGAGTATTTATAGTGCTATTATATTATATTATATATTAGTATTTGACCCCTTCCAGATTTTTTTTCTGCATATTTGTCACACTTAAATGATTCAGACTAATCATCAAACTAATTGTAGTTTTTATATTATAATTTTATTTATTAAGGGAAAAAAGCTGTTTAAACCTGCCTGGCCCAGTGTGGAAAAGTAATTGCCTGCCCCTCTTGCTAAATCATTAATGAACTGTAATTAACTACATCTTCTGGAAAGCATCTGGATTTCAATTCAGTTCAATTTCACTTGCCACACCTAAGCCTGATTACTGCCAGACCTGGTGAATCAAGAAATCACGTACATTTCAGTCAATTGGCAGTAGCAGTAAGCCAAGAAGAACAAGGTATCAAACCACTAACCTACATGCCACCCGCTATTTTCTTAAATAGAAGCTGCTTGACAAGCAAACATGTAAAGCATGCTAAAAGATCTCAAAAAGCAACACATCATGCCGCAAACTAAATAGATTCAAGAACAGATCAGAAGCAAAAGGTTCCAAAACCATTTCTAAGACTTTGGGACTTCAGCAAACCAGAGTGAGAGCCATTATCCACAAATGGAGAAAACTTGGAAACAGAGATGTTTAAGTGGTAACCCTTCCCAGGAGTGGCCAGCCTACTAAAATTACTCCAACAGCACAACAACGACTCATCCAGGAGGTCATAAAAGAACCCAGAACAACATCTAAAGAAGCGCAAGCCTCACTGCCTCAGTTAAGGTCAATGTTTATGATTCAGCAATAAGAAAAAGACTGGGCAAAAATGGAATCCATGGGAGAGCTCCAAAGCAAAAGCCACTGTTGGTCAGACAGAACACAAAGGCTTGTCTAACATTTGCCAAAAAACATCTAGATTATCCCTGAGATGTCCCCAGATATTTGTATGTATCCTTTTTTTGTAAGATGTGCATACTGCTACATATTTTAAAAACTAACATAGCATTTCATATCAGCAGTCATGGTGTTGGTAGTGTGATGGTCTGGGCCTGCTTCGCAGTTTTTGGACCTGGACGTCTTGCCATAGTTGACGGAACCGTGAATTTTGTGCTTCACCAGAAAATCCAGTAGGAAAGTGTGTGGCCATCAGTCTGTGACCTCAAGCTCAAGTGTACTTGAGTTATGCGGCAGGACAATGATCTAAAACACACTATCAAGTCCACCTTCAAATAGTTAAAAGAACAACCAAAAACAAAATTAAGGTTTTTGACTGGTCTGGTCAAAGTCCAAACAGAAATCCGATTGAGATGATGTGGCATGACTTTAAACACATGATGGAAAATCTTCTAGTGTGTCTGGATTAAAACAATTCTGCATGGAACAGTGGGCCAAAATTCCACCACAGTGATGTCAAAGACTCATTACCAGTTATAGCAAACACTTTATTGCAGCTGTTGCAGCCAAGGGTGGTACAACCAGTCATTAGGTTTAGGGGGCAGTTACTTTTTCACATAGAGCCATAAATGTTTGGAACTTTTTTCCCTTTTAAACAAAGTCATCATTTAAAAACTGTATTTTATATTTATTTCTGTTTTATGTGTGTAATATTAAAATTTCTTTGATTATCTGAATCATTTAAGTGTGACAAATACACAAAAAAGTTAAAAAAAACAGCAAGGTGGCAAATACTTGATCACAGCACTGTATATTGAATATATGAATAGAAAGCAGTTTCATAAATGCCCATCCTGTATTAATTTTCCTGAGTGCTTATTAAGGCATATTGAGGCCTTGAACCATCCTTTGTGGCCTGTCTCAGCTCACGTGCTGGTGACTCAGAAGCTCTGTCATGTCTCCTCCCATATAATGCAACATGGTGCAATCAGCTGCTGTACTTGAGTTCAGCCCTTGTTATGTTATGCATCATCTCTGTTATAGTTATGTGTGATTTAACATTATTTGTTACCCATCTCCTCTCAAAGGCACAAGATGACATTGTTTAAAGTGTCATGGAACTAATGCCACACAATCACTGGATGGCTAATTACGAAAAACACATTTTTGTTTCCAAGTGGTCAAGCAAGCATGAAATATTATACATGTGGACACATAGAAAAACAATCCAGTGAGCAAACCATACAGATGGGTATACACATGTGACTAACTGTGCTATTCCCCAGACAGCAATGCCCACTGTAAGGCACCTTTAGTTTTTCATGTTTTCATGCTTTTTTCCTTATTTGCAGCACTTTAGGAGTTCTGTTTTTGTTGTGTATTTTACAATCATAACCACAGTATATGTCTTGAATGAGCAAGTTATTGTACCCAATACAGTGTGTATACAGTATGTGGAGTATTGCATTCTATTCCCCCTGCCTAACATACACTTTGTACCAAAGACAAACATGAAACACAGCTTTTACCGGATATTAAAGGCTTCTTCAGATGATTATCTATGTACAATAAGTTTCTCCTGATTTCAGTAGATAGCGGCTGGTAATGCCAGGTGAGGAAAAAAAGGAGAGTGTTTTGGAAATGCAGTGATAAAATAAGAGAAGAAATAAAAGGGCAGAGAAAGAGAAAATTATTTCACGGTGCCTGAATGCGTTGACATGAAAGCAGTGCATTGTGGGTACTCTTGGCCTGGGGGGAACCACTGGAGCAGAAGGACAGAGATGGGAGAGTCTGTGCAGTGCCACAGCCTGCGCACACACAAACACACACACACATAGAGTGTGCATCAGATTTCTAGCCAAGCAGTCCACAAGCAGCCTGCATTTTACACCAGCCCACAGTATTGTTTGACCTTGCTGACTGGATCATTGTTCCTTTAAGATTGTCTCTCTAATCCTGTTTAGAAGCAATCAAAATGAATAATCATTAACAAAAACTCATAAAGACTCCATTTTTACAGTGGGTGCTAATATACAGTAATGACGATTATGTTTGTCAGATCAGGGGATGTCTGGAAGGATGAGTTTATATAAGAGACTCAGATGGGAGGAGATATGTAGGCTAGAATGCAAATGTAGCGTGGGCCGGTTATGGCCAGTTTTCACTGGCCCGCGCTCCACTGAGCTGTAGACTTGTGAATACACTAATACACTAACTTAACAGGACAGGCTGATGACATCACATACCATGGACCCTGCAGACATCACTTGAGTCACAGTGTTACTGTGTACGTACATCCACTCGTGTGTGTGTGTCAGTTTTTGTGGTCACATCCACAGCCACGTGCAGAAAGCCATAAAGGCAGGTCGCGCGTTAAGACCAAAAGCACCTGTGTACATTCATGTGCCTCCACACTATACTGAGTGAGGTAAAATCAATGGTGATGGCTAATTACTGAAAGCTTCATAATAATTATAGATAAAGACTGCCTGCATTTTTAATGTACAGAAATGTGCGAAAGTTAATATCCCCTCTTTTAGTTACGATACTAAGCAGGCCTGGAGAAGATAAAGATATAAGCAATGGTCTTACAGAAGCAATTATTGTTATTATTGTACATCAATCTGGAAAAAGTTATAAAACAATTTTTCCAAAATTATACAGTAAGATAGATCATTTACAAGTGGAATGCATTCAAGACAGTTGCCAACCTTCACAGGAGTGGACATCCCAGAACATTCACCCCAAGGTCAGACTGTGCAATGTTCTGAGAATTACAAAAACACCTGAGAACCACATCTCAGACTCTACAGGCGTCACTGAGCATGTTAAATGTTAAAGTCCATGATAGAACAATTAGAAGAAGACGTATGGTTTGTTTGAAAGGATTGCCAGTGAAAAGCTGCTTCTGTCTATAAAGATGATAAAAGTCTCAAACCTAATTGAACTGCTGTGGTGGGACCTTGTGAGAGCTGTTAAGAACGAAACTCTTATACAGGAAATTACTAGTTCAAGTTAACGCGGCTAAAAGTGGATCTGCAGGCTATTGAATCATGGGGGGTAAATAGTATCTCCTGTGTTTTTTGTTTTGTCTTTTTTTGCTTCATTCTTTTAAAATTAGTTATGGTATAAGTAATATGATGTTCATATTAGGTTGTATTTACCTAATACTGAGGCCTGCTTTGATCTGATGATTTTTAATGATATTTTAAAACAAAAAATAAAAACAAATAGCCTGAGTGGTCTTTTACATATAATAAAAAAATAAAGAGAGAAAATCCATTTTTTCAATTACCTAAAAATGCATGATATAATATTTTAGAATTCTCTTGCAATGGTATTATTATATTTATATTTATCTGTAGCAAATTTAATGTGTATGATACCAGGTGTAATCCACTGTGTGGTTCTCTTGTCAGGTTATTGACAATAATTACATTTTATGAACCTGTAATCAAAAATGTTACAGTGCCAGCTACAAATTAAACTGCATTTTTTTCCTTTTCCTTTTTTATGTGCCAAATATTGGTTGAATGAAATATGGCTTAATTTGCAAATGATATATTATGATATAATATTTAATCATTATTTTGATAATGAAATCAATTGCTTTTCATATGGTCATCAGTTAAAATGTTTTTTATTATTATTATTTTATATAACACATATTGGAGGACACAAGTGCCATTATGTAATCAGCATTGACTCACAAACAAGATTCAACTAATTTCAAAACTATATTTCGAAAAGTTTGTGTGTGTGTGTGTGACTGTGTGCATTAGCATGTTAATTCAGATTAATCAAACTGTAAAGTCATATAAAAACAACAAGGCTGAGTCCAGATTTTGTTGCTGTTTTCATTATTGTTTCATTATTGCTTCAATGAATTTCCCATCTTAACTTCAGTTGTCAAAAAATATCCTTTAAGAAAACATATTCCTCTTCAAAACTATATCACATTATTAGGCACAGACTCCTAAAATATTTATAAATATGTGCATACAATATACATTTCCACTCATTCAAGCATAAATAAAACACTGACAAACAGATTCATTCTTGTTCTCATACACTCACAGTAATGATACAAAGGTGGAACCGAGCTCTATTGACTGCAGCTGCCTATTATGATTTTTTTTTACCTAAAAATCTGACAAAAAATTATGAGCATGAACAACTAAAAGACAAACAAATTCTGAAAACCAGTTATCAATCCTACTATTATACATACTAATACACAATTATAAATATATAGCAGTTTCTTTTAATCTGTGATATGCATTTCCCAGACAAAATGGAATCAGTATATTCAATTCTTTGGCTGCCCCTCAAACCTGCATACAGGAGAAGATACTCTCAGTGCATAGTCAAATACCTGTAGAATTTAGCTACCCAAAACTCAGAAGTGACGTGAATATACACACATACACATATGTCACTTTCTCCTATTTCTCTCACAATCATACAAGCACACACACAACATCCAGAGACATTAGGTTAAAGGGTTGGGGCCCAGGTTTTAAGTCCAACGTTATTGTCTCCTAGGCAATAGCATTCTCCAGTGGTTCTTTCTCATCTGCTGTGGCATGATCTGCCCCCTGCGCTGCTGCCAGCTCCTCATTCTTCTTTAGCTCCCGCTGATATTTGGCCATGATAGCAGCGTAGGCACAACCATACACTGCTGCAGCCAGCATCATTAGACACACAATCCCACACACTACACCAGTGATGATTACTGTGGCAATAGCGTGGCGCAGGTTGACAGGCCTCTGCTTCTGCTTAGTTTCACACTCTGGCATCCCTCCTCCTCCTCCTCCACCACCAAAGCCCTCCCCCATTGCCATGGGGACATGGAGAGCATGGCTAGAGGGATGAGCGTGGTTGCCATGGGTGTGGCCTCGTAGCAGCCTCTCAGATTCCAGGTGGTGTATGTTGGCGAACAGGTAATGGTAGCTTGTTGTCATGCAGGCATGAAAGAGCTGGTAAGGGATTTTCTGCAAGTCTCTATCCCTCATTTCTTCTGGCTGTGAGCAAAGCACCTCATCTATGACTCCACCTTAGGATCAGAGTTAGACACACAGATGGTGATTGTAAAAGATGTGAGATGCAGCAAGAAGTAAGAAGTCAAGCAATAGTCAGTTGTATATAATAAGCACATTACTGTTAATCACCCATTTCCTTACAGCTTACAACAGATTAGGCCACGATCATAATCATCAGAGCTGAGCCTGAACTAGCCCATTACTTAAAATATTTACTGATGTAGGGTGTAATGGCTTTCTTTAATGGGTCGTATTAGCAAGTGTGATATGATTTACAGCTCAAATAGAGTCTCTGTTGAATCACTGGAGCTGAAGCTGTTGGAGAAAGAGTTAGGACTTCATCAGCTGCCTTCAATGTGCCCTGTAAATCTTTTTATTGTTCAACTTTCTCAGTATTCATATCAAGAGTGCTCTGTCCCACATTACTTTCTGTCTGCCTGCTTGATTACCCACCAGCTTTCTATTAAACATACGTTGTTGTATCTCATTGTTCTGTTTTACAGTAATTAGAATTTTCAGCCTTTAAGACGAAAGCTGTGTCAGGGTAACGTAGGCATGTAGGCGGACCAGCCAACTCCAAGCAAGCCTAGTTTTCACTCTACAGTGGTTATTTTGTTATCTAATGCATGCTAGAGTTGGTCTAGCATGGAAGATAATGTGGTAATGTAACCCTTTGATGCCCATGTAAAATATCTGTCTGTACTTGTACAGATCACTACTATAAGCTGCAGCATAGAGAGTCTAACATCCCTTTATTTATTAGGAGAAATCACTGAACCAATAATCACAAGATTCTACTGTAAATGTTTTAAATCATCAACATATTATTTACTTATTTAAGGCTGACATGCATGTGTTCACCTCCCCAATATCAGTACTCATTAGATTTTATTAATAGTATAAAGGCCAGTGCAACCTGCGTTTTTTCCACAGCCAGTGCCAGCTCGTCTTTTGTGCCAATTGCCTATTTCGCCTATGCAGTATAGCACTTTGGAACGGGCAGCAAAATGTGGCCAAGGAATCTGCACATAGGGTGTTCAAGCTGAGCAGGTCTTTTAAAAAGTATTTGGAGCAGGCCACCTGTTGTCCTGCTCCAGTTTTGCTCCAATCCCGCTCACGCCTCGAGCCTGAAGTAAGTCCAAGGTCCGACCCCAAGAGCGGATGTAGGCTATGTGCTCCATCACACGGTTCACAGAATATATGCCCAGTAAGCGTTGGTGTAATGATTGACCAGTAACATAATTTATAACTATAACATGATGCTGTGACTTGTACACAACCTGTGGAGTAGAGGTACAAGTGATTCATTGTAGATGACGCATGGTGGAAACTGTCAAAAACTGTAGCTCAAGTTTGTGAATCACATGCACAGCTGATATGTTCACTGTTGCTGGTTGACATGTAATCCCTCATGAAGCAGAAGTGTAGTGAACAGTCATGCTTTGGAGCTGGTTTAACACTAAGAGGAGAACATTTGTTTTGTTTTAGCATATGAAGAAAACAGTGATTGACAATTATTGGGGAAGGGGACAGATTTCACATATTCACATATTGCTGGGGACAAGTCTTGCCCCCAGGCCTCATGAATCATGACAGAGGAAAAGGAAATGACAGTGCTGCAGGTCTACACAACTGAAATTATCTGGCTGCAAGTATAAAAAGAGGAGATTATTGAGGGAATGGGTACCCTGAAAAGACAGAGATTCTTTTTAAAAATATAACAATATAGGGTAATTGGTTTGGTCTTTGTGTGTTCCTAGTAGGCTACTATATGTTGGGAATGGAGGGGCGGCAAAAGTGTTTGCTGCCTATAGCGGCAGATGTACACGCACCTGTCCACAGCTACATACAAAACATGTAGCACACTTATTCTGTGTTAACTCCCAGTTTTTGCCATGGGTGAGTCATTTTTAATCTCTAAATGAGGATCTCTTCTCACTGCCAAACTAACCATTTTAATATGGTGCCCAGCAATTTCTACACTACTTCTTTTGTGGTACTATTTCAATTTAAATTCAGTTTATTTGTGATAAAAGTCATTATTACCATAATTAAATATTGCCTAAATTTGCCAAAAACAGGAAAGGCATTGTGATGTATGAATGTTTGAAACACACATTTCCTGTCTAACCTTTAAACAGGTAGGTCTCCAGCCAGAGTTTGAGGCCTATAAGCTGGCAGTCACACCTCCAGGGATTGTCTCGTAGCGTGAGGCTGTCCAGGTGGGTCAGGACCTCTAACAAGGAGCGGTCCAACCGTGTTAGCCTGTTGTGCGCTAACCCCAGGTGGCTAAGGTTCCTCAGACTGTCCCCCATTGCTCCAGGCAAACCCCACAGGCTGAGAGGAAGAGACATGACAGGCAAATTAGATAAGATGCAGAAAGTTAGTGTATGTGGGTTCACCTGACAGTGAGTACTGCTTGACAAATGACAAATCTCATCTGTAGCATTTTTGTGGCTTAACCTGTTGTGTGAGAGGTCAAGGTGTGAAAGTGAGCGGATAGGTCCAAGCAACCGCTTGTCAATTTCTCTCAGGCTGTTGTAGGCCAGATTGAGACGCTGTAGATTCCTGAGACCCAGCAGAGCAGTTGGTGAAACAGATGTTATAGAGTTATTAGACAGATCAAGAATGCGAACCAGGGGTATTTCTCTGAAGGCCATTGATCCCAGCCCCCTGATGCGGTTATCTTGTAGATAAAGTTCTTGGGTGTCCGGATGCAGTCGTCGGGGGATGTCATATAGACCTCGACCTCGGCAGTCTACTACTTTGGTGTTGCTGTTGCAGCTACACTCCTTTGGACAGGCATGTGACAAAGAGACAAGGGAGAGGATGGCACACACCAGTACCACTGTGGAGACAGA
>OMLM01007924.1:0-25833 GCA_900302695.1 Helostoma temminkii
GAATGCCTGTTATTTGCCAGTGATCTACTTGGTGTTTGGAGTCACAGATGGTTTGCAAACTTGACCAGGCAGCAGGGTTAGAAAGAAAGGAGGATGGATTTGTCTATAAATAATCAGCATCTCTGGTGAGTATGATGTACTTTATGTAATTTTTTTGTAATCTTTTAATTTTTGTCATGTTATTGGATAAATATTGATTCTGAACTGCTCCAGATGATGTATGTGGCACAGTTGTAGTTGTAGTGTGGAGGTTTGGAGTTGTCTTAACTGTGTTTTTTGCTTGTTATTGTTATGTTATTCACCCTCAATACGCGAAGTGCCTCTCTCTCTCTCTCTCTCTCTCTCTCTAACCACACCTTGTTATATTGTGTTTTTGTATAGTATTGATGGTTTCTAAAATTGCAACTTGACAGTAGTTTTATTAAGAGCTGGATAAAGTCGGGTAAATCCCCACTGAAGGCTCAGGTACCAAATGCATGGCCAGCCACTGCCGCTGCATATTATCACAACCTCCTTTGTTCTGCTCAGCATTTGCGTTCGCCATTTTGAAATAACCCCTGACACTTCCTGTGTGTGGAAGAAACCTAAAGGGGAACGTGTGTGGGGGGGGCTGCTGACGAATCCTCATATTAACTGTCAAAGACTTGCAGGAGGAACAAATGAAAGCAGGATATCAGTACAAAATATAAGATGAACACTATACAAGCAAGAATTTCATTGTAATACCTCGCTGCACTCCAGTCTTGAAATACACGCCCACAAATGTACAAATGCACACAAACTTTCTACAAGCCTTGAAATGATGAATGGTTTCCATCAAGTTTTAGTCACAGCACTTGCAGGGTAGGAGGCTGTATTATTCTGATTCTAAATTGTATTCAGACTTTCTCAACGTGAAAACAATATAATCTGGTATCAATGGAGAAAAAGAAGAAAATGTAAACCCCAAATTAACCAAAGTTTGGCCAGTTTAAATGAAAACATGCACTTTTGTAGTTCTGTATGAATCATGTTGATGATTTAGTGGGTTCAGTGTGACAGCTGCTGTACAATCAGCCCAGGGACACAATGTGGTCACACACTAAGGCAACACTATCTCTAACTACACTGATAATGTGTTTTCTTTGAGCATTTATCAGAACTAATTCTGCTGTGTCACCCTGCAGCAGATATTGTACTCTGATTTTCTGATGTGCTTGAACATGTCAGAAAATGTGTTCATGGCCAAGAGATTAGATCGATAAAATTTTAAAGCACAGCGAAGAAGAGGAAGATTCAGCTACACCTTCTTCAGTTTTACATGTAGACAGAGGATACTTCCTAAATCATTAGATGCTCAGTGAGAACAAAATTATTTAACAGCAAAGGTTTGGTAGCATGGATCAATAACCAGTCTACTGGTCTTAGGGGTCCCAGCTTTGGTTTAGAAGCCACAGAGCTCATTATAAGACACCAAGTGACCAGAAAAAGACAAACTGGTCAGAAAAACACAAAATTACCACAAACAGTTGAAGAATAATAGAGTCACTGACAACTACATGGTGGTGTCATTTGTGGTGTCTGGAGGATGGGGGCCTTTACCTGTCTGTGTCCACAGCCCATTTTAAGTGTTTGGACTCTACACACGTATTCTTTAGGGCCTCATATACAGTTGGGCCCAGAAGTATTTGGCAATCAGTTTATAGCATTTTGCCTTTATAAATCACCAGAAAGGTTTGGTATGAAACAATTAAGTGTAGGCTTTCAGCAGTTACCATTTGTCGTAGGAAATACAGCCATTTGAAACAGAGTACCTACATTTTTCAGGGGCTCAATAGGATATGGGCAAAGTGACATAATTGCAAATATATTTTTTAGATTTGGATGAAAATCCTTTAGTCAATGAATGTACCTGGATCTCCATGTCCGTGACAGTGAACCCGTCTTTGTCTTGGACGTCTTTCACTCTGAGGACAAATCTGCCAAATCGACCTGTCTCTCCGTCCTCCTTCCCTTCTTCCTCTTCCCTTATTGTCTTCGTCCTGTCCCTTGGCTGTGGCCAGTACAGCTCACATTTCTGGAACAAAAGCACATCAGGTCTTGGATAACAAAAGTTCAAACTATCTATGTAACCAAAAGTCTCTTCCTTAATCAAGTGGACCCTGAAAGTAAGTATTTTATGCTACTCTGGCTTTTGACGACATTTCAGAAGAAATACTTTTTTTATTTATTAAATAAATTTTGTAACTAAACAGAAGGAAGGAAATATGAGTCAGGCTACATATTCCTGCCCAAACCTAACAAAGATTACGTCCAGACTCCAGGTCTTAATGCTTAATTTGGATGTTTTGCTGAGTTCCGATTTTTTGTGTGTCTGTTCACATTATTGTTTAAATGTGACATATATCAGAGATCAATGTGAACTGGCTACGGCCCTGAAGTGATGGATATGCAAAGAAGAACAACAACGTGATGTCACACACAGCATGTTGTGTACACAGAAGTAAACATGGATGCCGCTGGAGAGAGCCTTTATGATTTCATGTTGAAGCATAATGCTGATGCTGTAATAATGCTAATAATGATAATGAGAAGAAGGATGCGGAAAAAGAGAGCAACATTTTTAACATTGGCCTTTAGTTTAGTGATGTCTGTACAGAGATGTGTGTGGATGCATCGGTGCCAAGAGTGGCGGGATGGTGACGTGGGCGGCTTCACAGCAACAGATGTCATCCAAAGTTTCAACACTTGATCACATCTGTCAGTGTCAGAGTCTCAAGACAAGACACTCAGGCGAAAAAAAGTGGGATGAAATGCGACTTGACTAAGGTTGCAATGGAAAACATCCGTATCCAATTTAGGACCACATAAGAAACTTTCATTTGTGCTGTCCAGACCACCTTAAAAAAAATCACAGCGTGGCAGACAATGAGACAGCTAAGACAGTCCGGGTCCAAACAATGCACTAATGCACATAGTAACTTCCCATCTCACAAAGACAAACAGACACGATTAAAGGGAGACGGGAGTCGTCGCTCCTCCTCACCTCGTTGTTCTCCTTCAGTCTGGTCACCATGACGATAATGCCGCTCCTCTCCTGCCACACCATGTCCCAGAAGTCCCCCACAGTGTGCAGCATTGGCCCCTGGGTGGCGATGTAGGCCCTAGGAGCTCCCCTGTAGCCCTGTTAATACAGCCATATTCAAAATCAATCATAGATCAATAAAACCACTGCAGATTTGCTTTTTACAGCACTACAGAGTTATTATCTCCAAACATCATCTGACTATTAGTGTGTCAGACAAACTGGAAAACGAGAGTCGTGACGTTCTGCAGAGATGTGAGCAAATACTAAATAAATTCTCACTGGATTTCACTTTACTTTATTAATCAAAACAAAAAGATGCAGATTAAGCGACTGAGGATGAAAGAATGATTTATTTGTTTGCTCACAGATTAGCAGTCTCTGTATTGGTGTTACTTAAAAGCAGAACACGCCACGCACCATCACTGCCTTGTGAGTGAATTAAGAAACCACGGCTTCATCACATCCCCCTAACATCTGAAACCACCAACATCCTTGAGCTCAAAAGGCAGGAAATGAATGATAAAAACTATTCTGCTTATCAATAACAACCGGCAAGTGTCCGATCAACAAGTCACTGACGTAAAAGCATCGACAGCTGCTCATTTCTACACAGAAATCTTTGCTTTTTGTAAATGTTCTTATTGAATTGAAGTGATTCTATAAGTTATTACGAATGCGGAGAAGCAGCAGGTGTCAGCAAAAACAACAACACACACAGGGCTGAGGCTGCAAAGTCTGAGGGATGCGTGGGCTGATGGGGTGAGGAGGAGGGAGACTTGGGGGTGGCTGGGGGTGAGTCAGGGACATGTCACTTCCTCACTCACTTCCTGTGGTTTTCCTGGTTGTCAGACTCCCACGCTGACAAACCGACAGCTCATATCTGAGCTTCTGTTTGCGTAGCTGTTACACACACACACATGCGGACACACAAACGAGAATAAGACGCCCACGCCGAGTGTCAGCGCTGTCACACACTCTATTGGCTTGTTTTCATTTTAATAAAACACTGAAGCAAACATATTATCTTCACTTCTCACTGAATATTAAACTAAACAGATCTAACTGAATGAAGCGATGATGAAGTGAGGGAATGTCAAATTTCACAAGTCCCTAAATGCATCATTGCTCTGTGGATATATGGAAGATGCCTAATAAGTTTCATTTCTTCCTTTTCATAAACTTTTATAAAATAATTTTCTGTTTCCTAACTTTCTGATTGTTAGATTTTCTGCATTTCCTCCATGGAAACATTTCTGTTGTCGTCTGTGTTGTTTGTACCACTTTCTGTATTTGCAAGACGTTTCTCTATTTAGTTGTGTTTTGGTGTCTGCGGTGTTTTGGTTCTTTTTTCTAACGTTGCACCAGAGCTGTCAGATTGTCGAAGCTGTTAAGTGTCTTAACTTGCCACTGTTCGTGTGTTTGAATGTGTTTTGTGAAGTTGCAGGACAGTGTGCTCTCAGGGACAGCACATTACAGGTTGCAGTTCATCACAGCCCTTATGAAGTATATTCAACTGCACTATTAGTATACGTCTTTCAAACTAAAAATGAGCAAGAACACTTTCAGTATAATTTTTATATACTTATCAGAGGTAAATCAGGGTATCAGTCATATAAAAATGGTCCCAAAAAGTATACTAGCAAGTATACTAGAAGTACACAGAAGTATACTTCATAAAATAAACTTTGGGTTCACTACTCTTTTGTAAGTGAGAGCAGACAAGTATATACACAGACAATTATTCACACTCACGTTTAACGGAAAGCTCTCCAAAAACTTGACATTTTCAAAGGGTATGATGAGAAATACTCTACCTATAAATGTCTGGATGACAAACGATCTTTCCAATGATAATTTCATGAAGAAACTGGTTTTTTTTTATTTTGACAAATGCCCTCCAGTGCACACAGAAGAAATCTTGTTCAGTTTTTTGGGATTCTGCTGACTTCCTGTACTGTTTGTGATGCAATCTATCATTGGTTTTTATTTAATTTTTTTGCATATTTTGTATTTATCTTTAAAACAATCCTTGGTAAAGTTCCTGCTTACCTCTCAGCTCTCTCGCTTTCTCCCTCTCTCGTTTTGAGCAGATATCAGACCAGATTATCTACTTGGATAATCTTCTGTTTGCTCAAATGTGTGTTTGAAATGGCTTTTCTTATTACGCACGTCAGAATGAACCTTCTCGAAAAGCTGCCGTGTTATCAGCCGTTCAGACGTCACATGATATTTTAAATAGTGAGGTTTTATCTCATGTCTCTGAGCTGTTGTTATTATATCAGGTAGGAAAATTAGAGTTCATATGCGCAAGAAATTTTGTATTTCTATGTTATGATACTTATACTTTTACTCCACTACATTTCTCTGACAGATGTAGCTACTAGTTACCTAGTAGCTTGTGATTAATAATAGAAAATATATATAATGTACATAAAATATTATACAGGTAATGCTCCACCTTTACCAGGTGCAACATTAATGTGATGAACAATGAAAATGCAGTCATATAATATACAATATATTCTTTATACTTCGAGCGTATTTTGGGGAACGTCTTCCACCATTGTTCTATATTTATGTGACATGTCATGTTTCTCTTGTGAATGAAAAATGAAGGTGATGTATTTGGCAAATCATGATTAAATAAGGATGGATAAATGCAATGATGTAGGCAACAGTTAGGTTGCAACTTTAGCAGCTGTAAAGATACTAGTACCAGTACTGAAATGCTGCAAAATGTGGTAATTAATATTTTTCTTACTTGTAAGAATTATGATCTGCTGTAAAATTCTTATAAGACAAAAATTGTTTATTCCAAAAAAAAGAAAAATCCCAATGCAGAAGGTCCACTGAAAATGTGCTGTTGGCAAGCTAACTAAAGTATTTTAATGCCTAAACTAACCTCATGCAGGACTCTGGTCTCAAACTCGAGTCTGCAGATTGCCAGTCTTGCGCGTTTTGTGACGTTTCATTCATTCACAAAATACATTTGCTACAAAGACGTAATCCAGTGGCAATTACATTTGTCAGGAAAATGTAATCGGGATTGCATTTTAGCTGTATAGGAATGTAATATTTAGGAGACAGGGTTGGTTTTAACGAACACTACTATTATTATTATTATTATTATTATTATTATTATTATTAATGTTTAGGATTTACAGTAGAAATACGAAACATATTAAATAAAATTAGGCTCTGACCCTGATGTAGTTGGCATTGATGTAGCGGTCTGGCCCCATTTCTTCATCCAAGCTCCTCAGGATCACCCGGCTTTCGGGATCTAAATGAAAAACAACAAGACACAGGTGTAAGAACGGTGCCGTGTTTCTGCTGAAGACAGGAGAAAAGGTGAATCACTGACTTGGCAGGATGGTTTTATATCTGTCTTTCATCATGTGTCCTGGGACCTCCAGCTCTGCTGAGCTCACAAAGTTCGGAGGGATCTTCTGTTGAAAAAATAGGGACAGGCTGGATGTTATAACAAACACACCTCATTGTGGTCTATGCTCAGGGTGTGTGCTTTTGCAGCTAATACACACAAAAACAACCTGTTTATTTAAAATGACACCACTGTATTCAGTGTGTTCTGGTGAATAACACATTCTCTTCGACAAGAGTTTATAACATGGGAGTGCCACAAGGTTCACTCTTGGGACCATTGTTTAGTTTGATCTCTGTGTTTGACATATAAAGATGCTGGTGGTATTAATGTAAGACATGATGAACTGGCTGCTTAGCTGCAATATACAGTGGAAAGTTTATCAAATTGGCTTTAATCATATCTTAGATTATACACTGAAAAAAATGTAACAAAGTATTTCTTCAATAAGCACAAACATAAGATACTTCCAAATACTTGTGTAAATGGTGAAAAAAAAACATAGGTGAAGTCAAGTGTTTACTGCACTGCAGGTTAAACAGGTACTGACTGATTATCTCTTCATTAGCAGCGCAGATATGTCTAAACACACAAACACAAAGTAGGTCATCATGTTCACACACACACACACACATCATAGCATCGTATTTCTATTTATGAAATTACATTTGATTGTTTGTGTTTACTTGTGTGTCGTATGAATCTTCCCAGGGACTGCATATGGAAATTAGTTATTAATTTAATATGGTGGTGCTTTTGTACATGGATCCTGAAAAATAAACTCATAATAATAATAGAAATATTAATACCCACACTGACAAGGAAAAAGAATCTTTTTTTATAAATTTTTTTTTTTAAAGAATTATATTTTTTTAGTGATTACCAGTTACATACAGGAGCTTTACCTGGTACTCTGCATTCAGTGCATTAATGTCCGTAGCAGCCTGCTGCAGCAGTGTGTGTGTGAGAGGTCGGGTGGAGGTGTGCAACAACTGAAGCCACACCTCCTTTGGGGTGGAGACAGAGCAGACGGGCTCCACCGTCAAGCTGCTCACATCCAATAGCAGAGAGAGGTTGGAGCCCCGCCTATATAAAATCAAGAAAACAACACAAAGGCAATGAGTGGGCTTGTCGTGGATGAGACGTGTGTTAAAGATTAAACTATGATTTGTTTGGTGGCATCTGAAAAAATCCTAGTTCTGCATTCCAGCCATAAAAGTGTTCCAGATAAAATTCATGTGTCCATGTTTTTGGGCTAGTTAAATGTCAGTGAAGGTTCTGAGTCATCCAGGTCTTCGTTAGCTCAAAAGTTCTGTTCAGTCGCAACTGGACTTGTTTTTAGTTCTTGGGTGGAAGGTAAAGCGTCTTCAAGAACAAAAAATAAGTCCACTGAACAGAACTTTTGAGATTCCTCTAGTTTAGCCTCTTGGCTTCATGAAGGATATGGATCAAATTCCCATAGATAGAATCAGTTGGCAGAGTCTGTCATGCTGGTGATGAGACAGTATAGTCACCTTATGGAAAATACACAAACAGTTGGATGTCGTCAGTGTAACTTGGTGCCATATTTGATTCTTAATCCACTTTTTCTTAACACATACATGGTTTTCACAAAATAAAAACAATTTTTGGTTTTCATTTTTCTATTTGGGCCCATAAACCTCAGAGATACAACGTCTAAGCATATAGTTACTGTAGATGACATAGCAGTGGCGTCTAGCACTACTGTGAGGAATCTTGGAGTTATCTTTGACCAGGATATCTTCTTTAACTCATATATAAAAGGAATCTCTAGAACTGCCTTTTACTACATAAGGAATATTGCCGATTGCCACAAAGCAATAATTAAAATTAGTCCATGCATTTGTCTCTTCTAGACTGAACTACTGTAATTCTCTTCTAATAGGATGTCCCAGTAGCTCGTTAAAAAGGGGGCATGATATTTTAAATAGTGAGGTTTTATCTCATGTCTCTGAGCTGTTGTTATTATATCAGGTAGGAAAATTAGAGTTCATATGCGCAAGAAATTTTGTATTTCTATGTTATGATACTTATACTTTTACTCCACTACATTTCTCTGACAGATGTAGCTACTAGCTGATCCAAAATGCTGCAGCCAGAGTTCTGACTGGAATTAGTAAGAGAGATCATATTTCTACTACATTAGATTCCCTCCATTGGCTCCCTGTAAAATCCAGGATAGAATTTAAAATTCTTCTTCTCACATATAAAGCACTGGATGATCAAGCCCCTTCATATGTTAAAGACCTCATAGTACCATGTCATCCCAGCAGAACAATTCGTTCTCAGAGTGCAGGTCTACTTGTGGTTCCCAGAGTTTGCAAATGTAGAGTGGGAGGCAGATCCTTTAGCTATCAATCTCCTCTCCCGTAGAACCAGCTTCTAGTTCAGGTTTGGGAAGCAGACACCCTTTCTACTTTTAAGACTAGACTTAAAACTTTTCTTTTTGATAAAGCTTGAAGTTAGAGCTGGATCATGTGATACTGAACCATCTCTTAGTTATGCTGCAATAGATTTAGACTGCTGGGCGACCTCCTTTGACACACTGAGCTCCTCCTCTTTTCTCCATGTATTCATACACCACCATGGCGGGTTATTAACTTCATGTCTTCTCTCTCCCATAGTTGTGCTCCTCTGTTTCTCCCTGTCTCTTTCTCTCCCTCTTCTATTCTGCAGATATCCCTGGCTTTGGAGCTGTATGTTCCCAGTGTTCAGTTGCTGGCCCATCCAACCTGCTAAGTGTTTTGTTGTTGCTTATTGTTGTTATTGTTTTGTGACCTATTGTTCTTTTCTCTCTATCTTTCCACTCAACCGACTGTGTATAGTTAATTGCTCCTATAAAACCACCAGCAACCACATAAAAGCCAGATTTGGCCTCAGTCATTGTGTCTTGAGGATACAGAAACACACATGTACACTTGTGGGAGACCACAGCAGCAACAGCTACCTTATGTGCAGAGATGCTTTTTCTTGCATAGCAGGTGCACAGAAGTTTTGCCATGACAGGTACTGCTTGGCTACTTCTTGTGACTGTCTCCAAATCAGCTTGTAACTCTTTCAATAGCTCCTAACATTCCGAATATATTAATATGTGTAAGCTATGTTAGCTATGCATATTTCCTATGCCTCCTTAACATCCAACTAACAGCAGTCATCTTTGTGCATGCAGATTGCACCTGCCTGTTAAACGTATTAAAAACAGATGCACTCACAGCCATGATTTTATTTTTATTTTGTCCTTGCTGCATTTGCTCACCAGAGTTGGTGTGTTTTCTTTTGTACCATGCTCCATCCAGAGATTTATCATCTGCATTCTTGTCTTCCTCAGCCAGCATCACCTCCTCTGGAACACAAATACATTGAATTTTAAAGTAGTTATAAATAAGTTGCAGCTTGAGTCAACATCAATTACAGTTCATTTAAATGCAACTGTAATGATTATTGAGAATTATAGTGAGGATTAAAGCCACATTTCTCGTGTGTGCATGCTGCAGACCTGCTTTGCAGATCCACTCCAGGTATCCAGTTAACTCTCTCTCTATTTGCTGCTGTCTGCGGAGCTTCAGGAATTCTTGTCTCTTTTCCACTCGTTCTCTCTCCTTGGCAAACTCACTGTAGAAACCACACACACACACACACAAACACACACGCACACATATGATCTGACCAGCCAACATCCAGCAGCATTCCACCACTGACATGAAGGCAGCAATAGGTAAGACACATCCTGCCTTCTGTCATATTGTGGATTGGCTGAAATCAGGGTCAACAGAGTCCTCACACACTTATTGTATATACATTTCTGCAAGTATTTATACACAATAAACAATAATCATATTGTTTCAATACCTGACATGTGTCAGGCCAATATTCATCAATGTTGTAAAAGTAAAAAAGACAGAAACACATGTGATTTAAAAATGGGTTAGATTTCTTGAGATATAATTTGTAAAACACAGATCAGACAAAACATATCCTGGATGTTTTAATGCTGTGGTGGACATTATCTGTTTTTTGACCAAATCATTGGAACTTTGATTTAGTCCCATTGGCAGTTTCTTGTATGAGGTTACTGTGCTAAAAATAATAATAATACATTTTATTATTATATTTGTTGTTGTTTTGTGTTACAGACAATTGCAATGGTTGATCCCAGGAGTCCTATGAAACATTTTCTAAAAAGAGTGCTGTCTTAGTGTTAAGAGAAAAGTGGAAGAGCAGCTTTACACACATTGCGACCACTAGTGGCGTATAGGCTATCTGCACACTTATGTTGCACCAACAAGCCAGTTTAAATAAGCTGCGTTTGAAATGAGATACGCTGGAGGTGAGGAAGAGGGGGCAGTGGAGTAAGAAGAAAAAAAGAGGTGGAGAGAGAAAGAAAACAAAATGTCAGCAAAACTCAGGAAGAGAAAGGAAGAGAGGGATCTTTAGTCCACCCCCATCCGTCAGTGATTGGTGTGTCTCCCGCACAGCAGAGTGGGAAGCTCGATCCTGCATTGCAGTGCCTATCTGCCTTCCTGGCCTACCAGTGCGTCTAAATCTAAATATGTGGCTACATATCTCTTTCTCTTTGTAATGTGTGTGTAGTGAGCCCATCTGTTGGCTAACTGTATGTCTGTGTGTGTGTGCATGTGTGCATATTCCAGAAATATAGCAACTAGGATTTAATATTGTTGTAGCACCTTTCAGCCACACTTTCACACTTTCTCAAGCACATACATATGCTAACAAGAGGCACATTAAATTAGATGATAAGCTTTCATACACATACTTTTCTCCCAGAAAAACAAACAGACAAATATAATTATGCATATCTACAGACAGTCCTCTCTAAATGCTATTAAATACACTGCATTTCTTTAGGTACACACCAATATTTAACACTTTGGTGGACAGAGATCAACGTGTTGACCAGATGGGCCTGTGTTACTGCAAACTGGTTTTCCGGTGAATAAACAGGTGTATCAATGTATAGAAAGTTGACAGGTTCACAAAAGTTGACACATCCAAAAGACACAGAGATCAAGGAGGGCTCTTTTTGTCCTGAACAATCATCTTAGTGGAATTGTTTTCATCTGTGTGAGGCACATTGTTGGCTTGTTTATGGTAAAATAAGACAAACTGGGGATTTTTGAGAAGAGTTTTTAAAATAAGCAGCTGTGGTTTCCACTTTAATCACAGACACAAGTCATCTCCACCTACGCACACTGATAGATAAAGGCTAAGGAAAATACCTCTGACCTCCCCTGGAGTCTGCTCTCTCAACCCTGCATGCATCTGCACCCCTGCCTGCTTGGAAGCTCAGATCATGGCCTTTAAACAATGACACATCCCTGCCCAACAGCATCAGTGACCTTCCATCTACAAAGAGTCTGTAAGGCCACTGTCAAGTCTTTTTCTGTTATATACACACTCACATTCTCATGCTCATTTGTGAAGAAAATGCAGACAGGAGACAATCTATCTCATTGGACATACATCAACATAAAATCTATCAGTCTTATCTCACAATGATGAAAATTAACAAAATTACAGTGACAGAAGTAGAGGTGGGTGTCGGAAATGTCTCACTTATTTCTGGTCATGACTTTCAATTAAGTCAGCTAAACAACTCCGGAACCAGATACCTCACCCTCTCCTGATGTTTAGTGGGTATCATGGGCTCCAGCCTAGTTTACTTACCATATAAGGACAACTTCCTGTCTCTGCCATCTCCCTGTCTCACTCAGTTACACTTGTTTCTCCTCTCATATAAGCAGGTTTGCAGTACTCACCACTTTGCCAGATTGTTTACTAACGTGATACCAGAAGCGACTCCCCAGTCTGTCTTCATTCTGATCTGTCTGCCTGTTACAAACCTGATTTATCTTGGACCTGAACCCTGTTCTGACCCTCTTGGCTCTGACCCCTTAATTTGACCAGTGTTCAATGTAACAGTTCTGGTTAAGAGCAGTGTGAAGCTTGATAAAATATAAGCAACATTTAAAAAGCTCTGGTCAGGTCAAGTTTGTACTCACCCTGACAGCACACCTAGCACCAGGTTGAGCATGAAAAAGGAACCGATGATGATGAGAGGAATGAAGTACAGCCAGTTCCACGTGTTCCCTGAAGCATCGTTGGCCTAGACACCAAAACACAGAGATAAAAAACTTTGAATACTAAGTTGTAGCAATTAAAGTCCAGGAGTTTCATTAATATTCAACACATACTGTTTAAGAGTAAAGCTACTCTAAAAATAGATAGAAGAGCATAGGTAGGTCAGTACATTTATATGCACTTAAGTAACCCGGTTTTGAGTGTAACTGGGGAGTGGGTTTACATGCACTGCCTTTAAGCTTGACACTATACACATGTAAATAGTGATTTAGACAGCAAAGTAATGTAATAGGTAATGGTATTTCCCCTGGCTTAATTGTGTGTTTGTGTGTGTTGGAGCAGACTAACAATGGAAAGACCAAACAGAATAGAACACCTTTCATGGTACCATTAATGAATTTAACAAATACACAGTGAAAAGCGATTTACATGTAATTTGACTTCAACAGGCCACACTGCATTTAGGTATAGCTGGAATTTGGGCAACATTTTTTTTAAACAGGGTTCATCAGCCCACATGATGATTTTTGCTTTACTTCACTATTTTCACTGCATACAGCCTTTTGTCAATCACTAACTCTCTTCTAAAAAGCCAGATATGAATCTAGAATCCAGAATTCAGATGGAATTGGAGATGGAAGGAATGTTGTGATTCAAAATTCAAGATTCAAAAAACTTTATTAATCCCAGAGGGTAATTACTTTTAATTTCTTTTAATTAAACTATTACAGCTGCTCTCTGATTAAAGGAAAAATGAAAGACCCACTTCGAGGAAAAGATCCAATCCAACACAAACAACAACGATAACACACACACAAGAACTCTGATGCAATGAAGTAGTACTGACATAAATAATGCCATAAATTAGATTATGATTATGATATTCATTGTCATTCCTCGCCCCCAAATGAATAGTGACATAAATAATGTTTATTATGTGTCAGTCTCCTACCCCTTTACAGTAGGTGGTCTATGGCCACTGGGAGGAAGGGTCTCCTGTGGTGCTCTGTGGAGCACTTGACACTGATTGTGGCTGAACATGCTCCTCTGTACTTCCAGCACACTGTGTAGTGAGTGGGACGGACTGTTCAGTATTAAGAGGAATTTAGACAACATCCTTCTCCAAGCCACAATGTGAAGAGGGTCAAGCTCTGCATCCAGAGCAGAGCCTGCCCTTCTGATTAATTTGTCCGTTAGTGTCCGCAATCTTCATACCTCTGCCCCCGCAAGACCATAGAAGATGACACTGGCCACCACAACTTCACAGAACATCCGCAGCATGGTGCTGCAAATGTTGAAAGACCTGAGCCTCCCCAAGAAATACAGCTGGCTCTGGGCTTATTTGTAGATTGTGTGGTGGTGTGGTGGTGTCTAGTCCAGATGTCACACCATTGTTTATATCTCTGACTGACACATTTGCCTGTGGGATTCCACTGTACTTGTACTGTAGCTGTCCTCAATATCTGCTACGTTGCCTTCTGAAAGTAAAATGCCTTCAGTTCTGACTAACACTCTCTTTGTTACAATCACAGCACTTATCCTGTCCAAATGACATTCTGATGTTGTAGCTGTATATCCTGGTAGTGTGAAATCCTAACAAAGTGGCTGTATAAGGAAGGTGGAATCGTGTGTCATAATGTAGCTCTTAGCTGGAAGTGGCTGCAGAGGGCTGGGTGTATTAGTGCATTAGCTGGTGTCCGGGTAAGTCTGCTAAGACCTTTGCTAACAGAATTGAGAGACCACACAAAGCAATAGGGAAGCCATTAGTAGCCCTGTTCTGTCCCTAAACGTGTTATCCCAAGGACAGTCATCAATTCAACTGCAATACCACACCCATACTGCCTAAAAGCTGGAGACAGACCATGAAATAACAGGTACTGACTCATGCAAACACAAAAGCAGCTGTATGTTTAGACTAAGACTGCTGTTACCTGAAACCTTTGAGATAGTATATATACATTTTTGTATTTGACTCTATTGACTTTATTACAAAAATGTTAGTGCTGTTAGAAACTGGTCTTTCCTCCACTCAGTATTTTAGTATCTGGAGAGACAGATGTTGTAGCAGTACCATAGGACAAGTGAAGTGAGTGCTCTGCACTCTGTCTTGTTTTTGCTGTCATCTAGCTTGTAAACATCCTGCTCCTCAGAGCTATGTATAATAGTATTTGAAAGTCTTCCTGCTGTTTATGGGTGAGTGGATACTGTGTCATGGGGGACTCATGAAAGTAACCCTAACTAGCTATGTCAAGCTGGACTAGAGAAGTCTAGTGAAGACAACAGTGTATTCTCCATTCTCCATCAAACAAAGCATACTGGTTCATCACTGGTTCATTCATAGTATAAAGCACTGTGCTTTATACTATGAGAGTTTTTCTAAAATTATAGGAAATTATAGGAATATATATATATATATATATATGTGTGTATATATATAGACATGATATGATCCTTTTACAGCACTGTAACTTATGTATGGAATGTCTAAAATATATTTTTATGAAGGTATACTTTTCTTATCAATAACATTTTGCATTGCATTGATTGCCTGCTTCCAGATCTTTAAATAGGATATATGATATATTAGATCCTGTAGATCACTGTAGATCTCTATTAAAGGATAGGTTCACATTTCTTCTAAAAGTTTACTGTATATCTCAGATCAATTCCCACATGTACATTGAAAGAGTTACTGGTTGCTGGAATAATGCAACAACACCAAGAAGCCACTGAGGTCTCCTAAAGAGACACTGACAGTCTGAGTTTAGCCTCCAACCCCACGTGAGAGCTTTGGCAGAGACAGACTAAGGCCCATCTGACCATGATGGATGACCACTCTGATGAGCAAAACACAGCTGGGTCCCCTAGTGGCAGGAGGTGAGACAGCTGTCACTCCTCCCTTGACAGTTCAATCTGAGAATCCACCAATCAAATTAGCTATAACAGTAACCTTGGCCTGCATGGTCAGAATCCATCACTATTCTGTCAGTCATGATTTTGATGATTTTTGATCTCAACCCTCAGCCATCATACCCCATATAGACTAATTCTGGATTAAGACCATTAATGACCTATAGAGACTATAGGACCTATAAAGACCTATAATGGGGATTATTCATCATAAAATGGTGGCAGCAGCTGATACAGAGGCTGCAAGGGTCTTAAATACAAGTGAAAGTCACTGTTAATCTTGTCAATGAATATTCAGATTATAAGTATTTGACTGAAGTTTACTTAATGACTAAAGACATAATTAATGGCTGTTTTTCAATGACAGTGCCCACTGAAAACCTTGAAGGTTGTTTTCTTTTTAACCAAACACTTGCATGTATTCATTTGAATCATGTGTCTTTTGCATAGATCTAATTTTGTAAGCTCAGTAACTTTTTTAACTTCAACACTTAGGCTAATCAGCCACAGTAATAACACAAGTTGAGGTGGTCAGGGATCAGAATGGGCAGCTAACAGTCCTATCATCAACAAGCTGTTATCACTGTGTGTTGTTCTGACACCTGTTGACCATAGCCAGCATAAGATTTAACCACATCATCAAACCACCATGTTGTGTTACTGTTTTGGCTCATTGGTGCAATCACTCACTTTAAAACTCACCCAGGCTATAAGCTATTTAAACTGTAGGCCTTTGTGCCCAATCACAGTCAGCTCCAGTTACATGTGCGATGCAAAGTTACACAAAGATAAACACTTTTGCGCATATCATCTGACAACATATCCATCTGCTGTCAGTCAGCTGCATACATCCATCCATTTTCTGAACCGATTAGTCCCCGTAGGCGACAGCCTGGACAGGTCGCCAGTCTAATGCAGGGCCACATATAGAAAAATAATCATTCACTCACACATACACTCTCACTGCTGCATTCTCAATTATGCAATAATAAAAAAGTGTTTTGAATCTTGAATCTTGAATAAGTACATGTCATAAATTGATGTGTTCCAGTCTCATCTGTATTTCACCAGTTACTGACCTGCTCAAGTTTTACCTGTGCCCAGAAGTTTTCTTTACAAAGTCCATAAGAGCACGATGAAAGATAATCTGTGGCTGAAACACTGATTAAAATATCACTAAATCTTAACTTAAATTAACAAAAAAAATATGAAAACAACTACAGTTTTTGTGACAATGACTAAAACCAAACTGAAAATTCCTGTCAAAATGAACACTTGTGGAAGAGTCACTATAAGCAGCAGGACTAGAAAAGAAAGAAAAGGAAGAACTGGAAGCTTAGACATTATGTGCTCAAACCAGTTTTCATGCTAGACTCAGATCAATCCACTCCCTTGCTCTACATCCACTGTTATATTTTCATCACCAAGCTCTGCAAAGCACTTCAGCTATTAGTCATTATCAAATTAGAATAACTCTGAAGCTGCAAAAATACTAATTAAGCAGAAATTTCTGAAATTCTCTAAATTGTTAGAGAGGCAAGCTTAGGTCAGTCGAAAAAGTTCAGAAGCTAGTTCAAAACCTATCAATTGTCTTCAGTTACTGCAGTAAAAAATACTATGAACATTCACATTGGCCATTTATTTAATAGGATTTAATGGGAAGCTAAACAATATCAGATTTTACTTACAGAGTGGGACGAAGATGCAGGACCTGTTTCTAAACAACAGCTTACCTCAGTAAAAGGTTGAACCTTGATGTCAGGAACCTCAGCTGGGAAGTATTTAGTTTAGTACGTTAGTTTGATGAATGTTGCACAATCTGACAGGCCACAGAATACAGCACAACACTACAGTAGGTTGTCACCAAGTTAAATTCTTACTTTGAGGTGAAGGTTGGTATATTTCAACAGAGGGCTTTTACTCCCCTACAATCATCAGCACTCCTCACAGATACTACAGTTGTTTTGTTGACTCTGGATGTTTAAGCCACCATGAGTGTTTACAACAGTGCCAGTGAGTTATAATGTCACATTTGTTTATGTCCTCACTCTTTTCTTCTCAGATGACGTCTGTAGTACAGAGGTGTTAGCCAAACACAGACTATGAATGGAAGTTTCCAAGTGGATTTGTCTGATGATAAACCTCTAGAAGTCTGATACTTGACACATTTCACTTAGAACCGGATCCAAAACAGGATCATCACAGAAATATGTAAGCAGTATCCTTAACTTTTCTAGATCTCAGCAGCCAAACTACTGTAGATAGTTTCTACTTACCGCTTCCCTTACTCAATTTCTGTTTTCCTCTTTCAATCCTAGAGAGAGACTCACACTTCTAACACACATTCCTCTCCCACTACAGCTGTTCAATAATTTAACTTGTTGCAAAATCATTTTAAATTCTCACTTTCATGCAAATGGCTGAGAACTGTGGTTTGTTTCATGTGAGCAGTAAAGCAGAAGTGCTGAGGTCTTAATGGGGCTGGGGCTCTGCATGTGTGATCCCACACAGGCTCTGTGCCTATAATCGTAAGGAAGGCTGGGAGGGGAAGCACCAGTCAGGAGGAAAAGCACAGTGTCTTGGGACTACACAGACAGGCTAGTCTGTAGATTCAAACCGACGTACTTTTCACATACAATTGAGCACTACACTCTGCAGTACATGAACAGAGCAGCCCAATGTAGCCAGTTTCCTCTAGTTGCTGTTCAGTATGTTCAACCAAGCTGTGCATCAAACAGTTAGTGGTCTACTCAGTCTGCTTGCTCATTCACAGTTGTTGCTTGCTGAGCCACAAAATTATGACTACAAAAATACAAAATACAAAAATACAAACATAAGCTTTTCATAAATACTTTTTTTAAACAAGAACAAACACATTATCACTAGGAGTAACTTCTGCAGTGCTTTTGCATAGTTATTAAGTTATCATCTTGAACTCAAACTCATCATATATGCATGTAAACATGTAGACTTAAAGACCTCATAGTAACATATCATCCCAACAGAACACTTCTCAGAGTGCAGGTCTACTTGTGGTTCACAGAGCCTTTAGCTATTAAGCTCCTCTCCTGTGGAACCAGCTCCTAGTTCATGTTCGGGAAGCAGACACTGTCTCTACTAGACTAGACTTAAAACCTACCTGTTTGATAAAACTTATAGTTAGAGCTGGCTCAGGTGACTCTGAACCAGCTCTTAGTTGTTTAATAATTAATTAATTGGTTGTGTGATCTGCTTTTCTTTTCTCTTTCTTTCCACTCACCCAAACCAGCTGAGGCAGATGGCCGCCTACCTTGAGCCTGGTTCTGCTGGTGGTTTCTTCCTTTCTTAAAAAGGGAGTTTTTCCTTTCCACTGTTGCTTGCTCAAAGGGGGATTTGTTGGGTTTTCCTTATTATTTAGTTGTATTGTAAGGTCTTAAACCTTACATTGTAAAGTGCCTTGAGATGACTTTTGTTGTGATTTGGCACTATATAAATAAAGTTAAATTGAATTGTTCCTGTAGGTGGACTCACATTGTAGAGGATGTCCACCCATCCCTCCATGGTGATGCACTGGAAAACAGTTAGTATAGCAAAGAGGATGTTGTCAAAGTTTGTGATGCCAAAGTTGGGTCCGATCCAGTACTCCCTACAGCTGGTACCATTGGCACAGGTCCTCGCTGGAAGCTCGTGGCCACAAGGGAAATCTGCTGCCTGCTCCCCTGCAAAAACAAATACACACATTAATATCACTGACTGGCCAATTTATTAGGTACATCTATACAATCTACTGTAATACAATACATCAGCTCTTCCATGAATTTTACTTTAACAATATTATTTTATCATTTCTCAGTGTTTAATTTGAAACTGTCAGACAGGTGAGAATTCTACAGTATGTCTGCTCATACTGGAGTATTTTATATTAAAAGGTGTCTCTAATGTTTTGGACCACTCACTGATACAGTCCAGTAAGACTCCCTCACCCACTATGACTTCAATAATAAACATATAGTAGAATTATATTCTTTTGACAGTTTGAACTTATAAATCTTGTTAAAGTAGAATTGATGGCAGGGCTGCTGTGTTAGATTACATTAGATTGTGTAGGCGTACCAAATAAAGTGGTCAGTGAATGTAAAATCATGTACACAGACATACACAAACATGAAAGAATTTTTACAGAAGGATGATGGTGTATTATGTAAGTGTTGCTCTGAAGGTTGACATTTTCTAATGATCAGTTCTCTTTTATTTGAACTTTAAATTAACTTGCATTAGCAAACATAACTTGCTTTTGGAAGATAATGCTAATGTTTACTGATTATAGACATCTGTATGTTTACAGAAATAAACACAGCTGTTTCCAGTTACAATAGTGATGTCTACACTGTATTTCAGATTAGTATGGTGTTATACAATCTGTTTTTCTTTAAAAACATGGTCATTTCTATGAGACTCCAAATGTTTGACTGGTAGTGAAACCTAAACACTTTCATTTTCAAGTTGGATATTTCTAGCTATACCCCAGTGTTAAGTTGTGGATCCTCCTGCGTAATTGTTTTTATCACATTTTGCGTCATTTACTAGGTAAAGGTCTGCTCTGGGGCATTAACACAGCAAAGATCAAGTTTAAAAGCAGGAACCTATTGAACCTCAGCTGCTCCTCTTGCTTACCAGTGTCTACTCTGAAACAGGTACGATGGAATTTTCCCATGTAGAAATCAAGGCCAATGATGGCGAACATGAGGATAGCAAAGAACAGCAGCAGGCCAATCTGCAGCAGAGGTACCATGGCTTTCATAATGGACTTCAATACCACCTGAAGACCTGAGATAAGAAACACACTTTCATCAACACTAAAAAGTGACACACTCTCATCCTGATAGATCAGTGCAAATGTCTCTGTGTTAAGTATGGAGCCATAATCAGGATGTCATTATCATAGTTTAGCACAAAGTGGGGTGGAAACAGCCTCGTTCCGTCCAGAACATAGAAATGTATTATTTTAATTATTATTCGATTATAATTAGTTTGCTGTAACTATAGTATTTCTTCACAAATCCACCCACCTAGTACTTGAAGTTTTTGTGTGCTCTGACAGATACTATAAGCATAGACCATTCCACCTCCAAGAAATTGTTTCAGCACATAAAAACAAAAATCGTCATTGTCATTACATTTTCTGGTTATCTGTGGACCAAACAAATAAGGTACAATGTATGGACTGAGCTGTTTCCTGCTACCAGTTTTTCTCCTGAACCAGGCTTACCACATCCTGACTCCAGCCACCAGAATGTATTTGATAATGTCTTTGTTATCAATGCGTAACTTACTTGGCATCCCAGACACTAGTTTGAGTGGTCGCAATACTCTCACTGCCCTCAGCGTTCGCAGATCAAAATCAGCCCCAACGGTGGCCAGGATCCTGCACACATAGCAACAGCATGGAGTGAGGATTACAGATAAAGTTCACAAAATATGCTACATTAATTATTTTACCATTTTCAAATGATTTAGCATATACACATAGAACAATGATGGTGACAAGTGGTAGAATTAAGATACATTCTACCAGGTTTTTTTTACATTTAGAAGACAGCAGTGGAACCTGCCACTGTGGCACTGACAAGACTCATAAGGCATCAGAAACAGGTTTCTGTTTTTAAAAACATTAAAATAGGATATAAACATGAACAAAACTCTTAACATTTTTATATTTAACACTGAACGGTGGCATTAAGCTTGCACAATAGTGATAATGATAATATAATTTGTTATTGCTACCAACAAACAAATTATTACAGTAAATGAAATGCAGTTTTAAAGTAATTAGGAAATTCTTTTGACTTTAATTAAAAGTATAAAATCTAAACAGCAGTACTGTGGGTGGGTGAGGAGACAATCACTGCTAATGACAGGATGCCTGGCTCACACAGCGTTAAGGAGCGCAATTTGAAAAATTAGAGGGAAGTCAGTCTTATTTTTATTACCAATAGTAATATCATGAAACAACTCTGTCTCCTAAAAATTACATTCTTATACAATTAAACTTTAAATTTTAATTAAACCATTAAGTTTTTCTGAAAAACATAATTGCAACCGCATTATGTTTTTGTAGCAAATGTAATTATTATGTTGTCAGGCAACGTGTTTTGTGAATGATTAATAAGAAGTGATGTGCAAGGAGTTGGCTGGGGTGGATGACTGGCACTCTGCAGACCCGAATACGAGGACACTGACTTTAACTGAGGCCAGTGAGGTAAGTCTTTTCTTTATTTATATGGTGCCAATTCATCATAAAAGTAATCTATGACATCACTGAGTCGTTGTGCTCTTGGAGTAATTTTGGTAGGCCAGCCAGCCCTGGGAAGGTTCACCACTGTTCCAAGTTTTTTTCATTTGTAGATAATGGCTCTCACTGTGGTCTGGAGTCCCAAAGCCTTAGAAATGGCTTTGGAACCCTTTCTAGAATGAAACAATTACTTTGTTTCTTATCTGTTCTTGAATTTCTTTAGATGAAACATGATGTGTTGATTTTTGAGATCTTTTAGCTGCTTCACTTTGTCAGATAGATCCTATTTAAATGATTTCTTGATTCAACAGGTCTGGCAGTAACAGGCAGTTTTTGTGTGTTGTGACAGATACTATGGATGGAAGTTGAACTCCAAAAAAGCTTTAAAAAATTTGGTTATTCACACATGATTCATGATTTAGAGAGAGGCGAGTGCAATTACTTTATCACATAGGCCAGGCAGGTTTGGTTGCCTACCCCTGGTATAGGAAATACCCTCACGCCAACTCTCTTTGCTCAAGTCCAACATGGGATACTATAGAAAACCAATCATGTGCATCAACATCGCTAGGAGCATTCCTGTGCTCACCCCTGACATTCATTTTTGACCTAACCCTTAGCTACCCCAGATTGGTTTTGGCCATTTTTATGATCTGTTTTGAAATTTATTTTAATACAATTTTTAAAAAACTAGACAACTGGAGTGACCCAATAGTCATCCTACTGCTCCTAGTATTACATCACTAGTTTAACTAAATTAATAATTCATCATAAAAAATAAACTCTCAAATAATAAAGACACTTTTGGTGAAACTTTTGATCTTTATTTGCAGCATATATGAACACTTTTCACCAGCATGTTGGTATGCAGAGTGGTGTGCAGCAGTGAAGAGGGATGGCCAAAGAAAAAACAGCAGGTCTAAATGTAAACATTAATCATTTACAGCAGATTTTTTTTATAAGAATGACGTGACTCATTCTGGCTGAGCTGCTACCCAGCAGTAGCTACCAGTTTTTCCAAAGGGGGTTCCAGTATATACAAAACAACTGTTTGCTCCCTCTCCACACCACCTGCCTGCTCTTCGAGCAGATACTTCTTTTCATAGCATTCATGGTTTATAGTTGCTATTTAAAGAAGAATACCACAAGACAGGGACACGACTGCAGGTGCAGTCATAAGTGCATAGAAAATGAGACGATGTGCACAAACAGATCTCTAAGTGATTGCTACAGTCATAGAGGATTTTACTGAATTAAATTCAGTAACACTACAGACTTTGTCTTTGGTGGTAAAATAAAGATTTGAATTGAGATCTCCTGCCTTTCCTGCTGTTCTGTTCTGTACTTTGAGAGAATTAGACAAGTGTTGGTATGTTAATATTTTTAATATTATAATAGCACCTCCAGCTACTGTAGTGTCAGAAAGAATAGAACAGAGATATCCATATTCAGTTGTATTTTGCCAAACTGTCTCCAAAATACATATATATAACTAAACTACTATAATTACAGTTTTGAAGGGACTGTAATTTTATTGTTTATGTTGACAATAAGGATATGTTGACAATAAATAGAAACATATAAAATTGCTGCCAGACCTATCTTTCTCTAACCCTGGTTGTGTTTAGTCTTTTACACCTATTCAAAGACACTCTGATGTTGAACTCAAATCTCTGGCATGCCAGTACTGCATATTATACACTACCAGTCAAACGTTTGGACACACATAGAAGTTACAATGTTTCTAAAAGAAAAGCAGATGTTGATGTAATTGATCAGAAATGTATCTTAATGAAATATATTAATATATATTAATGTTAAGTACCACAAGTGTTTAAGTTTCACTACCAGTTAAACGTTTGTCATCTCATGGAAATAACCATGTTTTATAACCAAGCATATTATAACATCTCTGAAATACAGTGTAAACATTGTTAATATTGTAAATGACTGTTGTAGCTGGAAACAGCTGCTTTTAAAGGAATATTTCCATAAGACTGTCTTCTAATAGCACTTTATGTTTTCAAATGCATGTTTATTCATTTAAAAGGAGAACTGATCATTAGAAAACCCTTTGGCAGTGAAGTTAACACACACACACTTGGATCTTTTTATGAAAAACATGTTCTCTCCTATGTATGTCCATGATACAATATTTTATCAACATTCAGCCAAAAGCAGATGAGCATCACGTCTGTGGCTCAGGACCAACATTGGTGCCATTTTTCTACAGTTTGACATTTTGGAACCAACTTGAGTCCCATTTTCACCCTTTGTTGATTTAGGTTTCTGATCCAACAGTTATATACACCTTTACAAGGTGGATTTTAATACACTGTGTTGAATAGTATCAAAGTGATGAAAGACGTACAAAAGGAATAATATATAAAAAATATATATGCTACATAACACTTTTAGCTTATCTATTTTACAAGCTATTTCTACTGACACACAAGTCAAGTGTCTTTGGATAAAAGCAGATGCTAAATGCAAAATGTGGTGCATTAAGGACATGAGGAGGATGGAGTGGTAAAGGCATATGTGAAAAAAACATGAGCCCATCAAAATGAGTAGATGGTAGAAGAGATAAAAAAATAAAGATGGAGCAGAGAAAGGCTAAGAGGAGGCTACAAAATATGTATAAGGCAGATGGTGAAGAAGTAGAAATACAAAGCGAGATGAAAAAAATGATGAAAAAATGATAGAATGAGAATTTTGAAAGAGGCTCTGAAAGGAGACTTCAGGAGATCATGAGGCGAGATACAGCAGAAACAAAAGCTAAAAGGAAGAATGGAAGGAAAGCAATGTGAATGAAGGTACAAGACAAATGAGACAGAGAAGATATCATAGATGAGGAAGACAGAAAGTATAAAATAAGATGAAGCAGAGAATATATCTCAGATGCTTATTTATTATTTATTCAAATATTTATAAATCCTAAACTATTAAAATGTAAACACTTAAAGGTTTAGTGCAGCCTTCTTGAAACATCTACAAAAAACATTTGGAGCTGCTGCTGGACCAAGAATCGGATGTCTCACAGTACGTGACTTGCATGTCGTAGTGTTATTGTATGTAAAACAATGTAGCATCACTTTAGAAAGTGAATGATGATTGGTCATTTTACTCTCTGTCAGGTGCTGGCTTCACATCTGAGTGGCTTGTTTTAAAGAGGATGCATTAATGAATAAATTCCAAATATCGGCAAATATATTGCCACGGCCAATAATTCACTAGGGGTCAACCCCTAGCGAGAAGTATAATGAAATGCAACAACAATGCAGGGAACAAGAGAAAGCAACATGTATGTGGAAGAAGAAATTAAAGAAGCAAGGGAAAAGGGGTGTCAATGTATTAATACATTTTAACTAAACATCCAGATGGAGCTGCCCCTATGTACTGTAGTCAACAGATGGGCCGACAGACGACACACCTCAGCAGCAGTGTAGCTAGTAGGCCTGTTTGGCATGGTGTGGTAATTTCTCAGCACAGGTTTGTGAAATGTTGAGCTGCAAGGTAACTGGGACCTATACCTGTCAGATAAATTGGAACCTGCCTGACAGATAAGATTTAAACCAACCTAGTGCTGTTCCTTTAATCCCAATGACATGTTCCAGTCTGTGTAATAAAATGTTGTGATCTATAGTGTCAAAAGCAGCACTGAGATCTAACAAGACAAGTGTAGAAAGAAAACTGTTGTCTGAAGCTAATAGAAGATCGTCAGTGAATTTAATCAGAGCTGTTTATGTACTATGATGTGCTCTAAATCCTGTCTGGAAATCTTCATACAGGTTATTCCTATAACAGGTGGTCACATAATTGTTTAGCAACTACTTTTTCAAGGATTTTACAAATAAAGGGCAGATTGGATATCAGACTATAATTGGCTAAAATCCCAGAGTCAAGGGTTGATTTTTTTGAGTAAGGGTTGTAGTTAGCAAAGATGAGTTGATCTGATCTAACATGGACATGCTGATTAAAGGTAACACTTCTTTTAACAGTCTAGTTGGGATGGAGTCTAAGAGACAGGTTGATGGTTTAGATGAGTTAATGAGTGAGATTAACTCAGCATGATCTACAGGG
>OMLM01007925.1:0-15014 GCA_900302695.1 Helostoma temminkii
AAACAAAAAGCGCAGCACAAGGCTGGGACTAACGAACTAACCAACTACACTGAGGAGTACTTACTACGCGTGAAGAAAATGCTAGAGGTCGGGGAAAAGGTAAGTGGCAGGAACGAGGAACAAACGAGGCAGACATGTGACACACTAGCAAATGACTAACAAAAACACATCAACTTAAATACAATACACAGTGATTAACTAACACAAAACAGCTGCTAAAAACACACACCTGAATTCACTCCGGCCAGCCGAGACATGCCCCTGGAAGCGAGAGAAAAAACAAAACAAGGCAACCAAAATACAAAGACTTCCAGGGACACTGCCTCAGCCGGTCGGAGGGGGGAACTGTAACACAGATAGGCTGCTCTTTACTACCCAAGTTAAACATGTCCAATAATCCCTAGACAAAAAAAGCAAAAAACTGGTGAATTACATTTTGTGCTGAAAAGCAAGTTTTTCACAGTTGTTCCTATATCCACTATATTCACTAACTAGTGTAGCAGAAGATACCCATCCTCCAACTAGAAACCTTCTATAAAGATTTATAAGGTAAGGTGAGCTTAAAGTTTCAGGTGATCATTCATTTTCTCAATTCTACATTTCTCATATGATCATTAAATTAACAAGAATAACATAAAAGCTAATTCAAAATAGTTTTAGGTACAAATATACTAATATAAATTCAGCTGGAACAAAAAAGTACAGTTACTACAGTCGGCTAAAGGTGTCAGACTAATTAAGGATCCATTCACCCATCATCACACACACTGCAGTGCACAGAGGCGCTTCTGTCTTGACAGATGACAACTGGCCAACAAGTTCCTTAAACTTAAAGAACAGAGTAGTTTGTCAGTGCCTTCCAAACTGATTTATATGACCCTTGAGGTATAGTTAAGTTTCGGAGACTGCTTGTTGGCAGTGCACACACAGGGATGTTCAGACCATTACATTTGAGTACAAATTCATCAAAATCTTGCATCTCAATCTATTTTATTGCCCAGATATTTTTGGCTAATGGTGCTGTCTAATTGGTTACAATGCTGGATACTACTTGTTAGATCTGAAGCAAAAACTGACAAGTGAAACAGTTAGTGTCAGCCACAATTTGAAAATAACAACTTTAGTAACATGAGAATCTATTAGGCATTTTTATATTATGACAATTTATGATCCAAACAATTAAGTGATTGGGCAGCGATTAACAGATTAATTAATAATTAAAATAACCCTAGTTGTTGCTGCCCTGCAACACGGTCACATGAAGGGAAATATCAGTTTCATGGTTAACAGAAACTCACATTGGGCTTCATGCAAGAACCACTTGTGTGAGCAGATTTGTTATTAATGCGACACACAAGCAATTTAGGAGTATTTATGGAATCCACTTATTTTTATACTTTGATTTTTTGTCCAGACCCGTTGTACCTGTCACAAATGATTTAAGATTCAGAGTGGCCTCATCTGTGTGTTTGGAGATGGAATATGATGCACAAATTGAGTTGATTAAAATATACAGGCGAGGCTACACGACAAACTTAATATTCTGATCACCATATTAGATTGAACTAATGCATACTGACAAGCCACAAAACTTCTGGCAGAATGTCCTTTGGACAGATGAGAGAAAACTTTTTGGCAAGTCATATCAGCTCTATGTTTACAGACGCAAAAATTAAGCATACAAAGAAAAGAACACGGTACCTCCTCGTGGAGGAGGTTCGATTATGTTCTGGAGCTGCTTTGCTGCATCTGGCAAAGTGTGTCTTGAATCTGTGCAGGGTACAATAACATCTCAAGTCTATCAAGAGATTCTGGAGCGAAATGTGCTGCCCCGTGTCAGAAATCTTGGTCTCAGTCGCAGGTCATAGGTCCTCCAACAGGAAATGACTGAAGACACACAGCTAAAAACACCCAAGAATAGTTAAGAACAAAAGATTGGTCTGTTCTGAAGTGGCCTTGTATGAGCCCTGATCTAAATCCTACTGAACATCATGAAACGTGCGGTCTGGAGTAGGCACCCTTCAAACCTGAGACAGCTAGAGCAGTTTGATCACGAAGAGTGGTCCAGAATACCTGTCAACAGGTGCAGAGGTCTCATTGAGAGTTATGGAAATTGTTTGATTGCAGTGATTGTCTCAAAAGGCTGTGCAGCAAAATATTAAGTTAAAAGTACCGTCTTTTTCGTCCAGGCCAGTTTCATTAGTTTATTCTTTAAAATGCTTCTGTTAAACCACAATTCAAAAGCAATGTGTGATTGTCATTAGTTAATTTTTAGTAAATTTGTATTTACTGTTACTTTTGTCAGTTTTATGTTATTTCAGTCACCATTGTGAGTTTTTCTTTCTTTAACAGAAGAGTACCGACAATTTTGTCAACGTCTGTATTTCATTACAACAGTTTCTACATTTCTGTAGTTAAGTGGGAAGATTTTCTCCCTCCTCGCGTTGCCTCAGGGTTTTAATTCAGCCCTCTGTCCAGCATAATCCTCTGTTATAAGACCTGAGAGTGTAGCATCTCCTACTATAGGTTGGAATATTATACTGTACTCTGTGTTCTCTAAATTCAATGGTTGTTATCCCCTTCACTGTCTTGGTTGGTCATGGTTCAGAATTTTTTAGTTAGACAAGCTTGCACAGTTAAGAGTTAGGTGAATGTGACATGGAATACTTATCTGAAGAAATATAGAACAAAAACGAAACAAAACAAAAAGGGTTACAGTATTCTGAAACACAACACTAACCACTTTGTCTTGGCCCTTTACAGCAGTTTGAAAAGACACAAAATAACCTTTTATTCTCAGTTGAACATTTACTGTTTGACAGTGTTTGTGGATGTGAAGCCAGTGAAAGATTATATCCATGTTTCATGCAGGCACAGGCTTGGAGAAAATACATAATTTTATGGTTTTCACGTCGTTTTAGTAAGAAAAAGAAATGGTATTCAGATTGTGAGAACATAAAACCTTGATGGTGATACTTACTGTATTGTTTGCAGTGCTACTGAATGCTACTTTATTTCAACCTCAAATGACACCATGCTCAACATCTGGGAAACGGTAAAACTGTAGTCATCCTTGAGCTCATCAGTGTAAAATTGACCACATTCATCATGACACCATCTCATTTCCTGCCAGTGGAGTGGTAGAAAGTGGTTCGATCACACGCTCCTCGATGTAGTGACTGTGGCAGGTCTTAGAGATGCAGTCATTATACCATTTTATAACCAGACAGACAAAAGAAATAGAGAGATGAAGGAATGATTCAAGGATGAGTCCTCAGAATAACAAGATGGCTGGTAAGACGTGGTGCTTGTCAGGAATTAAGGGCTCTCATTTTGTTCAGGGTGGGCTCAAACGCAATGAATAGTAATTGCTTGGATAAATGTGGGACGTGGGTACTGTCATCTCAGCATCATCTGGGTGTACCATTACCTCTTCAGGCATCATAAATATGTGTGGTAGAAAATAAAATCATTTCTCATCAGATGAGCATTTTAAAAGCTGCATCACCTTATCAAAGTAGTCAACACATTAGGGATGCTCTCAATGTCAAAACATCCTTTCACTGTTTTTCTTTTGGCTTGATGTTACAACCCCAATTCCAAAAGAGTTGGGACGCTGTGTAAAATCGACATAAAAACAGAAAGTAATGATTTGCAAATCTCATAAACCAATTTTTTATTCAAAATACAACATGGAAAACATAAAACGCTTTAACGGAGGAAAGTTTAAACTGAGTAATTTTGAAACAGTTTGCTTGTGGCAGAGGTTATAAAAGGTTGGAAATGTGGTACTGACAAGTAAGAGCTAGAATGAACATTATAGAACGAATTAATCAATATTGGATGCTTATGATCTTCAGACCCTCAGACGGTACTGCATTAAAAACAGGCCTGTATCTCTGTTGGACATCACTACATGGGCTCTGGAATACCCTGCCGTGCATCCCCGCGTCTCAAATGGTGAGGAAATATCAGTTTCATAGTTAACAGATAACCACATTGGGCCTCATGCAATAACCACTTGTGTGAGCAGATTTGTTCTTAATATGACATAAAATCTGATTGAATATATAAAGCACAGGCTACACAACAAACTTAATATTCTAATCACCACTTTAGATTTCACTGATATTTGTTGGTGTATTTCATCACAACAGTTTCTACATTTCTGTCATGAAGTGGGAAGATTTTCTCCCTCCTCTCTCTGCCCGAGGGTTTTAATTCAGGTTTCTGTCCAGCATCATCCTCTGTTATAAAACCTGACAGTGTAACATCCTATTAGCGTCAGGACTGTTGAGCAGTTAGAATCCTCTATCGGGAAAGAATGAGACCACATTCCTCTCCCATAACTCCAGCAGCTGGTCTCCTCACTTTTCAACGTTTACAGGCTGTTAAAAGAAGAGGGTTTGCTACACCGTGGTAAACATGACCCTGTCCCAACTTTTGTGAGACCTGTTGCTGCCATCAATTTCACAATTACCTTATTTTTTCTTATAATGACACATTTCCTCAGTTTAAACATTTGATATGTTTTCTTTGTTTCTGTAGGGTTTTTAAGATTTGCAAATGACTGCATTTTGTTTTTATGCAGATTTTACACAGCGTCTCAGCTTTTTTGGAATAGGGGTCGCATGTTTGTGAAAGGTCTTTTGCAGAATAGCTTTCCTTCTAATAGGAAATGACGGTAGACTGGAAAAGGAAAGTGAATGAGGTATTTTGCTTCCACTCGTAACTAGGCATAGTGAGAGGTGGCATTTTATTAAACCGTGGTGTATACAGGGTCAGCTCATTTACTCTGCTTATTTTGAGCTCCCAGGCTGTGGCACAATTGGTCAGGTTTCAGCTATAGCTGTAGCCATATATTTGACAGCCCTATATTGAAAAGCATAATATTTCATATCTTCTCTGATGTGGATGACAGTGGTGATGACGGCCGAGCTAGAATATGTTTTGTTTTGATAAATCCAGGCAATCCAGGTTGGTGCTCAATGAGCCTTCAAGCATTCATGTGGGTTTCTGTTTAGTTCAGTAAATATGAAACACTTGCTCAACACCAAATCAGATTTAAATGTCACAATGTCAACCTTCCGAAAACAGTATTTGTAAAATGTTTTAATGACACAGTAATTTAAATAAAGTTAGCATAAGTTAGCAAATTCTGATAGAGATAAAAGATAATGAAAATTTGGCATTTTAATAAAAAAGAATTCCAATAAAAAATGTTTTAATAAACTAAATGGAACATATTCAGACTAATCAGAACCTTTGTCTTTTTCAATAGATTCATCTCGTGTTCAAGGATGATTTCTTTCTCTTGTAAAAGCAAACTTCTCTCTTCTTGTCGACGTATCCAGCCTTTTAAAAAAATGCACTCCAAAGCAGAAGTTGCTTTTGACTTTCTCGTTGTCCATCAGTGTGACAGATAGGCTTTTAAAATCATCTCACATTTTTATTTTAGCTTTATAGTGACATTAAAAGACAATTGAAACTACAATATGCAATTTAAGCAAGCACAGGCATGGCAATCAATAAACACTGTGTTGACCAGCCCTCAATCTGCCTGCTTCAATTTGCTCTTCTACCGTCTGCTACACTCCACACTCTGCACAGCCCTTCAGGAATTAGTCATGATCAAATTACAATAAATGAGAAGCTGCAAAACGTACTAATAAAACTAAAATTATTGGAGTGATGGTTAGAAGGGAGAGCCTGATTCAAAAACTAAAGAAGTAAACCTCTCTATACAACTTTTTGCTTTCAAAACAAATCAGTCAACATTAGACTTTACTCAACAGACTCCAGTAAACTAGGCTAGAGAGGAGTCACTCTTAAATTGTGGGTAAAACATAATTTCATCATGCAAAAAAATAAGGGAATCAACCTGGAGCTCAGATGATAGTGGATGTTCATTTTAATGTGGAGGATATATTGCCATTTCCAAACTTTTTATCATTGCAAGCCACAAGGAGGCAAATTCTCACAAATTATTGTCAAAGTGGTTACAAAAGCTTCAGACAAGAACACACTCGACAAGAGTTTCTGGATTTCAGCCAAAGATGATTGTTTCTGAACTGGCCTTTTCTGGACTGTTACACATGGTACCGTTGCGCAGCCTGGACAAACTCCTGATGCATCAAAGCCAGGCTGAAGTTTGCCTGTGAACATTCACAACTAGGATCAGTTTTGGAAGTCTGTCCTTTAATACGATGAGACCAAACTTGAGCTGGATGCTGCAGTTGTTTGGCAAAGAAGAGAAAAACCTTCAACCCTTCCCACAAATGAACATGGTGGTGGGTGCATAATGCTGAGGGGCTGTTTTGCTGCCTCAGGCCATAGGGAATCTTGTTTGAGTGCATTGGATCATGAAGAAAGATTATGTTGACATTTTGAAGGGTAATGTAAAGAAATGGCCGTGGAGTTGCATATGTCAATCCTATTGAATCCGTGCTGGGAGCTCAAGGTAAATGTCCATGCTCAAAAGTTTGCCATGGAAGAATGGGCTAAGATCCCCGAATAGACAAGTGCCATCCTAGTTAGAAACTACCATGATAGGTTGTCAGTCGTGAGTCTGAAAGGTTACACCATTCACTATAGTTTTATGTTAATTTTTGGATGTGAGCAAAAGTCTCATGTTGAGTATTTTATTTAGTCCCAGTCAGAAAGCAACAACATCTGTTTATAGTGTTCGAAGTCATTGCACTTTTCCGGCAATTGCGGTTTTTATAATAAAAAATGCAACTGCAATATTATTAAGTACTCGCATCAGTACTCGGTATCAGCAAGTACTCAAAAGTGAGTACTTGTACTCAGGAAAACAGTGGTATCGGGACATCCCTATCTAGAAGAATTGTTGTCTGAATTGTTAGCCTCACACCCTGTACTCAAAGCATGCCTGTTATTATTATATAATAGGCATGATGACGTTTAATGTTCTCAACAACCTCTGTAATTTAGCCACTTGTTAGTAACCACCTAATGTAAATGCTTTAAAAAATTAGTTTATTTATTTAATCAACATTAAAATCTTTTTTGCTTCTGTGCTCCATAAGATATATGAAGACATTTAGTCAGAGGCATTACATGGTTTCCTTTCTCTATGTTTTGAAATAAATCTCACGAATATGTCCCATGCACTGTCATAACCTGTTCTTTTCTCTTCTTCTCCCTTTTAATGTTAGAATTAAATGTGTCTCCCATTCTGCATATTTGTAATTTTGACTATGCTCAGATTCTGGTCTGGACCTTGACTGTTTCAAGATGCTGCATCTCATTGAACAGTTTGAGCTTTCTATTAGAATTATGATACTTTAATGAGAAGAATGTATTGCTTGCCTATGAAAATATGAAACAGATGACTGAGGATATGTAGATTTAAGATGAGAATTTAAAGGCTGGGGATAATTGTGCACACCTGTGCACACACATTTCTGCATATGTAATGTCAGCACCCAGAAAAGAGAATGAGACTTTCAGTAGGTTTTTAATAAGCAGGGAAGTCATTGTGAGGTAATTATCACCATTGCATAGATTTAATGCAGTATTATTTGCACAGAGTGAAAGTTGCGGCTGAGAGGCCAGAACCCATAGTGTTGATCTGACGGGCATTTCCCAGAACTGATGTGTGTTTGTGAATGTATGGTGTGTGGGCGGCTGCAGCGGCAGTCGGAATAAATGTGTTGCGCGTGCCTTTCTGCAAGCACACATCAGTGTGGTTGGCTTGTGTTAAACTAAGTGGGATCTGTTTCAGTGTTGACGGTAAAGCCGGGTTTCATGTAGCAACTCTAAATTGCTGCTAGTCCATCCATGAAACTGGTAGCAAACAGTAGCATGGTGTGATGGTAAACATGGATAATAAACAAGGTTTTTGCAGAGGCAGTGAGAACAGTCAGAGAGAACCAAAGAGCTGAGCATAGACAGTGATTTGTATGTGTGGCAGGACCGTCCTCTGAAGGTGAACAAGCTGTATGTGATGGAATAGCTTTGCTTTTTAATCAAGGTGCGTACAGCATCGTATAGTCAGGAGATTTATTGCTGAATTGCTTTTAGTCAGTTATCTGAATGGGAGCTGCATATTCTCACAGTCAAGGGGCAACAGGCAGTCAAAGTAAAAGTGTTGTGTAATGAGGGTCAAACAAAGTCTTAATTGTGATTTACTGCTAATTACAAAATGTTTGCTCGTAGTCACATTGAGCATCCAATGCCTAATCCTTAAATTAAATTATCCTCACATTTGTTGATTATAGTTTTAGAGAAAGTATTGCTGTTAGGAAGTATTAGTGTTGAAACAACAAAGAAGCTAAAGTGCAAAATTCACTTTGTGACTTATGCCACACATTTAATCCACAATCTTTGCCAAGTGAAAGCAGTTAAATGGCTTTCAGCTGCAACTGTAATATAAGTCAACAGTTTATCTCCCTATCTCTGCTCATTAGTGAAATCTCCAGGCTACCACACTGCAGATTATTGTTTTGTTTTGGAAGATTGTGATCTCTTAAGCACTTTGTGAGAGCCATTAAAGTACCATTTGCTATACCAGAATCCCTCTTCCAGCCATTTTGAAAGAGTGTTTTTCTGGCTACTGGATGTTTTCATGGTTCAGAATGAAATGTTTGTTTTGGTGTGGAGGGTGGCATGAAATTCTTTTTTCAATATAAGCAACTTAACACAAGTTATTTAACAAACAACTTTCTTACAGTCATACGGTATCAAGTTGGAGAAAAGTGGATTCAGGTATTTGACATTGATGAATACAGAACATGCAGTAATCAGATTACTTCTTAATATCATAATGCTGTACAAACACTGACTGATGAGAGCGCATGTCAAATTCTGTGCAAAATCAAGCCATTTTTGCTACGGACATAACATATTTTCTTCCCAGTAGCTGGGAACATAGAGCGTGGCACTTCTTTGTTGCCATTTTGTGGTTCACCGTGTTGCCACTAGAGTTCGCTCTTAAGCAGAACAATAACACTTGACAAGTGTAACCATATGCACTCACATTTTCTTTACATGTCTGATTACATACTGAGAAGCATTTATAATTTTGGCATAATATATTTCCTCCCTGCCATATTTGGATCCATTTAATAGCATGCCTGCTACTTAGTGTTCTACCCCTAGGAGGTATTCTCCCTGACTGGGTTTTTCTCTAACCTTTCCTGAATGGCTGTTTTTGTTTTCTTTGTCATTTTTACAAAGCTAGTCCAATGCGCCTGAGTCACGTCTCTCCAAATGACTTACTAAGCCTCTCAAGTTTAATTCTTCGTGTTGTTCATGAAGCAAAGAAAAGCTTTGCTTTTTCAGTCCAGTCATGGTGACGATGAAGCTACCAGTGTGTTATACCATAACACTGCTGTAATGCTCTTCAGGAACATACTGTTGCTCTGTGTGTATACAGGTATATGTTTGTGGATTCTGGTGCAGTGTTTGGAATCGGACAGGGACATCAGGGTAAACAGAACAAAGAAAGGCAAGCCTAGACACTTCTGAAGGAGAAAGAGCCACTCTGTCGCAAAAGTAATATGACAAGTGTTCACTTTTGCTGTCACAAGACCCAGGGAAATGATCCCTTGTTATGAGGCGGAGACAAGTTCAGGCAACAAAGGACAGGTATATTGACAGGACAGCGGACAGAGAATAAGTTGAAAGCGGTTTACAGAGAGTTAGAGAACACCCAGGGGAGAGTGTGGGTAGCAGGAGAGAAAAGAGGGTGAGAGATAGACTTAGAGAAGAGTAATAATGAAGAATGAGAGTGAGTGGGAGGGAGCTGTCAAACCAGAAAGAAAGTGATCAAGTAGGTGTGTGGCTCTGAGGGAGGTAAGAGAATGAGCGCACAGGGTTGGTGAGAAAAAGGCGAGGAGTGACTGTTTTAATAACTTCAACTTACCACAGGTCAGTTTAGCCCAGATCTCCCCAAACACACAGGCGCCTTAATAAAAGCCTTGCACATCACATTCAATAACTCACCATGAAAAACCAATGAAAGTCACTACGGCTGCGACAGACATATGAACCAACATATGGATTTGCCCACCTCTCTAAGGGGTGGCGTTATAGTCATCAAGAGGAGCAAAAGAAATCTATACCAAACAATAACAAAGCAGCTTTGTTAGTTCTTATTAGACAAAGTTAATGAAACCTCACCGCAGCTGCATAGATTTTTTTCCTCTTCAACCTTTCCATCACTCCACCTGATTGTTTTTCATCACGTTTCAACACTCATGTTGTCTTCCAAGGCCATCGCAGTTCTCTATTGCTCCCTGGTGTGTAAAGCTCTCTGTCAGACATAGGCTTTAACGCACAATTGTTTCCCCTATGAGCTGCTTGTGTACATGAACTATCATAGTAACCTGTGATAGTAACAGTTTAGAGGTTGTCAATCGCAACACAACAATATCCTGGAGATGATCAGGCACAGACAGAAAACGAGATGCAACAGCAAATACTGGAATTTGTAAAAACAAACTACCTGTTGCATTTGTTGACACAGTTTCTGTTGTTGGTGAATTAACGCTTTTCTCATGGGTTGAACCAGTGTCTATATCCTTTGTTTTATCTGGTGACTTCTGGGTGTTGTAGTATAGCAGGAAGACTGAAACAACCTTGCCTGATGAAGTGAACAGAGGAAACATGCAGAAGAGAACACGTCACAGATACTACTCCCCCAGCTCCCTCATCATGATTATTTCATCAACTCACCTTTAATTAAAGATGAAAAACTTTGACTTAGCTTCCGCCTGCACACTCAATCACCCTGAAATCCGTTCAGTGAGGCAGATCGTGATGACCCCTGCTGGCAGGATCAGTGTTTAAAGATGAGGGTTCACATTTGTTTGTCAAGATCCACTGTTATTTATGAATTTATGAAGTAAATGATCAAATATGTGGGGAAAAAATAATCATAAATCACTGACAGAAAAACATTAGGAACTGTTGGACCTAGATGCATGAAATAAAAAAAAAACCAAACTGCTCCATGCTGTTTCATCCCATCTGCCCCTGACACTCAGCATGACGTTACACAATCTCTTACAGGTTGCAAAGTCATTTTCTAATTTTAACATAATTGAAACTACTTCACACAGCGCCATAGTCTAACACATGACCACAACTATAAATAGTGTTTGCAACTACAACAATTCTTAGAACAAACGCTGTTTTAAAAGCATGGAGAGAGTTCAGTGTTCTACATTCAGTAACTAGTTTAGACAGCTCCTCGGCTCTTCACAGTTTAGCATTCAGTGTGTTTCTTTGTCTTCTGTGTGTTAGACAAAATGACCAAGCTCAATATTTCACTTTGAGCTTAACCGAAGTTAAATGCTAATTTTACTGTTTATTTTTACATTTTAAAGACCAAAGGGATAACGAATAGATCATGGAAAATTTCTGTTACTAATTGCTGACAACTTGCAGCCCTGTGACTTATACTTTCTATCTGTTAATGGATTTAGAAGTTTAAAAAAAAAAATTTTTTTTTGAATATATTAGCTGGCACCGGTCCAGACTTTCTGTAAAGGCTCAGTAAAGACCTGACTTAAGCTTTACTTTTACTTTCTAAACGATTCTCCAAATCCACAGTTTGGTTCAGAACTTGGTTTTTGTTTTGTTGTCGGTTAGTGTTATTGTTGGGCTTGAGGCCTCTCGAAACACAATGACCATCCAAACAGCAGCTGATAGACATTGTTACCTTCTTGGTGTAAAACTCATGCACAAAAGCAAGTAATAGATACTCCCATTTCATGAACTATATTTGGGATGTTGTGATGAATTAGAGGGTGTCGGGGTGTATTAATCTCCACTATGAAAGCAGTGGGATGTCTCCAACAGCTGGCTTGAGAGGAGAGGTCCTATGTTGGGTCTCAGTTTCTAAAGCGTTACACTCCTAGTATTATACTATGTGTTGAGCTTTGATCATAGCTGCACAAAACATGAAGGTAATCATAATCTTGCATTCAGACATCTGAATATCTTGAGGCAAGGTTTAATTTTACACACTGTACTGTGATAACACTGTTGTATTCCAAATTGTTTATTTATTCATTGATTAGACAGGAACAATGCACAGTAATTCTATTAAAGACCTACCTCATTTTAATCTGTAGTCTCTGGGCACATAAAAACATAAAACAGTCTACCCACTTATGCATTTATGTGTGTACATTTTAGTGGCACAGTAATTCACACAAATTATGTATGGGTGTCAGCTTCGGCCTGGTGAGAAGACCGCACTAAAACTGAATTCCTGAAACTCTCAGCAGAGCTGTGTGACATGATTGGTCAAGCAATTGTGTATGTGAAATCAGTAAACATGAGCTGCTCTCATTACCAGGCTCCACTGCTACAATCACCATTTTAAAAAGCCACTGTAGGAGATTAATGGCAATGGTAAGTGGGATAAACAATGCAAGAACATTTTTTATTTTGTTTTTTGGATACACAATCATTAAACATATGTTAATACATTTGGAGCACAAAGATGCAGATACAACTAATTTTAACTATATATATATATAAAACACAGAGACAAAACAACAGAGCTACAGTAACTTCTTATTTGGCATCATGGTGCAGAGAGCAGGGACAGCTATGCCAATGCTGCTTCCCTTGGCTTTACCATAATAGTCATATGGTTGACAAAGGTACTGCAGTTGCTTACTGTTAATTGTTTTGGTTAGCACTTTAGCAGGTTCACAGAGCAGACTGTACATGTGAAGTAAAACAAGACAACAAACCAATGTTGGGCTGCTGGTGAGCATCTGTCGGCTTGGATTGAGCAGAGTCTCTCCCCATCTATTCAGATGTTTTGAAGAGTGAATTAGAGGCCACTCTGATTGACTGTTCAGCTTATCAGAGCACTGCACAAGAATAGGGAGTGACCTCAGTGCCATTTATAAAATATTATCAGACATATTCTCGATTCGAAGTGGCTAAATGAGCTAAATGCTATTACTAGCATGGCTAAACATAGTTCAGCATGTCAACGTTTGCTAAGTCACTCTTAACACAAGGCACAACTGAGGCTGATGTAAATGTCCATTAGTTTTGCAGAAATCCATTCATAATCCAAAGTATTTGATTGATTGATATTTATCCTGATAACTGTGTTATATTAAAAGTGAAAAAATGAACAAAGTTAGAACAGTTTGACTTGACGGGATCATGAATATTTATACCAGATTTTATGGCAGTCAGCTCAGTAGTTCCTGACATATTTCGCTCTGCGGGACCAACCGACAGACCAGCATTGATGTCCATCAGAGCAATGCTGGTTACATGGATACAATATTAATCATTTTGAGTCAAAATTCATATTTTGTTATTAGTTTCATTAAATAAAATTTACCTGCTTTGCTATTTGGAACTCATTTCAAATTCAAAGTGAAAACCACACATAGAATATATATAGCTTATGAAAGAGTCTAATAAAGAACGGTTTCTTTGTGTTTATGTGAGTACGCAGTTGTTCATTGTACTTAGATCTGCAATGTGAGTGATATGAGCGAAAACTGTCTGTTGTCTTTTTTAGTAAATGCTACAAGTACACCTAAGTGTCATAAAAATCAGGTGCGTGTGGGAGTCTGTTTGTCTTGATGCGTGCTAATGTTGTTGTCATGAGAGAAAGGCAATGAAAAGGACAAGACAAATGCTGAGAAGGCAGCGGTCGTACCACCGTGTTTTGTTATTTGTTCTTAAGCAAGACCACCCTCTGTAGCCTATATACTGCTCTGTTCATCTGTGAGTAGCTTGGCTAATAAATAGGAGCACTGGCTGGTGCACTGAAGGAAAGGCATGACTGATCAAAGCTCTGTGGTAACATGCTGATTTAATGAAACAGCAAACTGGCTTAACAACATAAACCACATTTGTTGTTTTGTTTCCCCTTATTAACACAGTATGCAGTCTGCATTATTGGGGATTCAACTTTTTTAAGACACTCAGGAATAACTGTCAGCAGCTATAGCTGGTATTTGCAATTAGACTTAATGTTTTGTTTAAATATTACATTTAAATTCATGTAGGAAATAATACATTTATATAACTGATTGAATACTGTTTACCATCCTGTACAAATGGTAGTTTCAGTGCACGGCAGAAAAACACTGCAGTGTTTTTTTCACTCATTTTTCCAGAGGTGGTGTGATATGTCTGCCCTGTAGGGAGATTTTGCTAAGCTGACTTGTCGTTTGGCCAAAGGCAGGGTGATATTTCTGTGATACTGTGTCACAGCACAGCAGTTGGCCTTTGTGAATGTTTCTCTATGTCAGTCACCAAAGGCAAGTTAGAAAATTACGTGTGTGTATTTCATACGCCCACATTTTATTCACAATAAAATATACCAAATGTTTCAACTGAGAAAATGACCATTTTAAGAAAACAAAAGTTTGGACAGGGCCATGTTTACCGTGGTGTAGCATCCCTCCTTATTTAACAATCAGTAAATGTCTGATGGCAAAACAACATGTAGACTGTGGATATTTTACAGAACAGTCTCCACTGAAAGGAATATTTTAAAATTTAGATTTCTTTTGCGTCTTCTGCAGGAAGCATGTTTATCTCTTAGTGTTATATCTGCTGCAACACTAGTACCAGGGAGAAGCTGTCCTAAGTTCCCCGAAACATTGTTTTGAATTTACTTTGCAGCTGTACTTTTTCACTGCGTCTAGAGTTGGTTAAAGTTCTGCAAAGTGCTGTATCAGTCTTCTCTTTTGCTTCACTATATTTTTGCTTATTCATCTGTAGATGATGTGGGTAAGTTAGTATTAACAAAGTACTTCTCTTGCAAACTTTTGAATCCAAAATGCACCATGAGCTTGCTTTTGTTTTTTTGAAGAAGAAGAAGTAAAACATTTGTTGTGTAACCAATATTCCATCTAAGCAACCCAAAAGCCAAGTGTGCCAGACTGTTACTAGCATGCATATGAACTTATTAGAGACACAATTACTGCAACAAATAACAAGCTTGTTGGAAGTGCAGGGTCCTGTATAACACTGTATTGAAATACTCTGTATGC
>OMLM01007925.1:15034-29726 GCA_900302695.1 Helostoma temminkii
GAAATACTCTGTATGCTTTTATTTAAAAGTTCTCAAACCCTGCACTGCCACCGTTTATCATTTCTCTGCCTGGACATTCATTGTCTGGATAGAACTTAAGACATCTCTAGATGCAAGCAAAATTAATTACACTTACAGGAGTTTCTTGCCATTTTTCTGCATAAATTGTGTAGTGCCAGAAATGTGATCTGAAGTCCAATATCAACAGTTTTTCAGACTTGATAAAACACGGTCATGTCTTCATTATTACTATTAACATAACCATAAAAATTACATAGTGATTATGGAAAATGTAAGTGAAACAGTCTTCAAATAACTGGTCGAACCACATTTGGCAGCAATAAGCTCTTGCTCCCTGTAGCTATGGATCAGACAAAACCTGCAGGAGGAACTTCAGATCATTCTAAGGTTATATTCTCAACAGCATCTCTACTCTGCTGAGTTCTGGGATCTAACTGGGCCACTCTAAAAAGACAAATTTTGTATCTAAGCTTTGATTCTGTAGTAACTTTACTTTCATTTGAGTCACTGTCCTGCATTATCACCCACCTTCTTCTGAGCGTAAGCCTGCAGACAGCCACCCTGCTGTTATCCTGTCTCATATTTTGCTAAACTTGGGATATTATTTCTCTTTTTAGGTTTATGAACAAAAGTAACCCCAAATCACGATGCTCCCTCCACCACACTTTACTGTTGTTATGTTTTCCTGTTGGTTTGCCATTTTCTCTTTACACCATGCCCAAACAATTCTTTGTTTAATCTGTGCAGAAGGCATTTTGCCAGTAATGTTGTGGAGGGTCAAGGTGGTCTTTGGCAAACTTCAGGCATGCTGCAACTTTTTGTTTAAAGATCAGTGGCTTCCTTCGTGGTGTCTTGTCGTGGATACAATGCCTGTTCACCGTTTTGAATATGGCTGACTCATGAACAAAGATGTTAAGCAGCTCCAACGACTCCTTCAAGTCTTTATCTGTACTCTAGGGCTCTTTTTCACATCATTGAGCATTCTGCTTTGTGCCTTTGGAGTGATCTTGGCTGTGTGCCCACTTCTGTGGAGGGTAGCCACAACTTCTTTCTAACTGTGTACTGATGAATATCTAGACTAGATTACTCTGTAAACCTTTCCAGCCACATGCAAAGCAACAGCTCTTGAACATGCATATGTCGTCTGAGAGCTCTTGCTGTGCGAGGCATGGTACACATCAGCTCATGCTGCTTTTGAATAGGACACTGACACTATTTTATAGGTCAAGGTAGCGATAAACCACATTCTTGTTTCATTGCTTGGACTCTAGGTTTGCTAACCTGATTCACTCTGTGTTTTGGTGACATCAGCCTAGTGTTGCCATTCATTTTCCCAACATCACATTGTTTAATGGATGTGTACGGTAAAGACATAACGGATCTTTGTTGTGCATCAGCTTAGAAATCGGGTTCACAATTTTGACTTTGGTGAAGATTAAATAAAGTTTCACGACCACTTTATGCAGGAGGAAATTACAGAGTATATTACTTTTTCCTGTAATTATATGTAAAGTAAAACTAGTAAACTACATATAAATGGTGTTTATTGGACTAAAAATGCAAACAGACAAAGCTAGGTATTTCTTTATATCTGTCAGCTTTATGTATGCTCCATTATTTGCATGTGCAATTTAAGCAACACACATTATCTTGTTTTTGATTTCGTAATGCAGCTTAGCAACTCATCACTTATCAGTGTTAATGTAGATGTAACTTGGTTGGCAGAAGAAAAAAAGTACCTACTATGCAACACTAAATTATGAAACACAAGTATTTGATGAGACACCATATATACTACCTTAATATGTATTATGGCTTACCAAACTGGTTCCTGAAATGTGATATAGTGATGCTTGGCAGTCTGTCCAGGATCTACCCTTCCCCTCATCCAGTGGGACTGGCTCCAGAACCAGTGTAAGTGGGCATAGAGAATAAATGGAGTGATGGAGCTTTATGCCCTTTTACCAATCCAATTAGTTTGCAGTCTCGCCATGCGAAGGTGGGATGCATATTTCATGTGACTGCAGAAGAGATCATGAATAACTTTGTGAGACAAAACAGCATAAAAGGCCTGTTTTCATACATAGACTAACAACATTAGCTTCAACTCTGGGGTTGAAGTGACGTTTCATTGACTTAAAAAACTGCGTGTGCTGGAACTTTGTGTAAAATGTCACTACCAGTCTTTCATTTTAACTTTAATTAAAAAGGCTTCAGTTTTGACCTTGCCAGCTCTACTTTAGCGTAGCATTAGCTTTTCAATATTCTGCTCTGTAAAATGGGAGCGTGTCTGAACTGTACTGTACCTTTTTACAAATTTGTCTGCTGCAGGCTGTGCAGGCGCTATAATAGAATAAAGAACATTTTCTCTCTGCATCATGGTTTAGTTCTTAGTGTTCATTGCCATCGAGGTGACGCTATTAAACCCGAAGTCACATCTTACCACATCTGTTGGCTGAATCAAACAAAACAGGACGTGGGTGAGGACTGCAGTTCATCCAGGCTTTTCAAAAGGTTTGTAATCATCCTTGGCTGTGATTTTCACTTTAATGTCATTACAGTTTACAAAACCGCTGAATGCCACAGTGCGAAAGAATGGCGTGTCCTTGGTGTTGCCTGACAACCAGAGATGTTTTGTACTAATTGAATTGCTATTCTTTTCAATGGTAAGGCATGCAGCTTTTAAGGCTCTCTCAGCCAAAGGTGTCTAGGCATGCAGGTCTGACTACAAAAAATTCACAATATGTATTTTTGTTGAAATATTGGGGCTTTGTATCTCTTTAATGTCAAGTTTTTAAGCCAGAAAACTTTACTTTAAATTGCTAGCTTATCAATCCCAACATATAACATCAGTCTTCAATCAATAAATCAAGCTCAACTAATGGGAAGGTCTTGGTAACTTTCTTTTTCCCACTGGCATCTTGAAAACTGAATTGTACGTAACATATCAAGTCAGAGGGAGCTTCTATGTTTGACAAAGGTTGTGGTTAGTCAGCACATAAACGGTTACTAATTGTTGCAGACATGCTTGATTTATTGCTAACTTCTTTTTATAAATGAAGTTGCCTTGGTGATGTGAAAAGTAAATCTACTGACAAAGTCATTGGGTTGATAATAGTGCTCAAAGTTTGATCGAAGTCACTGAGTTTAGAAATGCAGTGCTGACAACCAAGGATTCCAGTAGAGAGAGATACGTATGTACTGTACAAATTTTAAAAGAACATGAATCACATATAAACTCTAAGTATAAAATAGGACTATGGCTGAAGTTCTATTCTATTCCGGACTTTCTCGGACAGCGCATCCAAGCGTAGCCAATCACATGATTAGAAACGATGCGTTATGTGCATAACGTTGGTTTTATGAAACAAAGAAGTGAGATACAGCCACAGAAAGCATGATAAATATTTCCTATATTTTCTAGACAGACTTTGTATTAGAGGGCTTGCAGGATGATGTTTGTAATGTCTGTGTGGACAGACTCCGATGTTTGCGTTTTCACATGCAACCCACCTGCACTGGAATCTGGTAAAGTCCAGATTGCAAGTTAATGTATTTAGCTAATGCTGTAAGATTCTAGACAAGGTCCTAGCGACTCCTAGTAACTTAAATAGTAGTAAAACAGTGCTCTATAGACCCTTTAATGGTCTACGCCATGATTACGTCACGTTGATAGCTGGAGGCAAACACATTCACTTCACTCAACTTAAAGTTTTCTCATACAAGCTGCTACTGCCAGTAAAAATAAAAATGTAAAGACAGCTGTGGTTAAATGAAAGAACTGGACTGAGGCAATCATCCAAAATGCTTGCATTTGTTGTGCACACTTCATTTCTGGTGAGGCTAAATATTGTCAGAGTTAGCAGACTTAACAAATTTCAGCTGCTGTATTGTAAACAGTTTTCACATACATTGCTGCTGATACACAATTATTTATTTTGGTAATAAATAACAGTTAAGTACATTTCAGTTATAAAATATCTATGTGTTAATGTGTGACATTTTGTTTTCCAAAGACAGGAAATCATTGTTTAAGTTTTAAGTCGAGGCACTGTTGTTCACAAGGCGATGTGTATGGTTCATTGATTCAACAATTGGCCCGGGTTATTATTGGGAAAGTCCAGGTATCAATATTGGAGCTGAAAAGGTCGGATCAGTGCATTCCGTTATTAGATACATACTTTGTGATGTGATGGAAAAGATGAAAAGTCAGGCAATTCTTCCAGAGACATTTCACTTAAAAACATCAGCTTCATGGTGGTGCAAGATGAAAAATCAGGCGACCCTCGTAGTCTTTATCTGGGAACCAGCAATGTGTGTACAGTGTCAGTCCCTCCTGTACATGCTGAGATACTACTATTTCTCAGTATAGGTTAAAGTTTTTAGCACTGGCTGCATTAGAGAGGCACTGTTGAGCTGCAGTATCTGTATTAGTCAGAATGAAATGCTGACATTGCCAGACCTAGTGTCATGCTGCTAGCATCGCAATAAACGCTAGGTTTTAAAAGTAACATCAGTTTTTTTTCTCAAGTTATTCAGCTCAAAATTACTTAAGACAAAAAAACAGCAAATTACAATTTAGGATGTTAAATAACAAATAAGTATGTTATGAGTAATTAAGTTTATTTTAGCTTTCAATTTTTAAAACAACATTATCAGTGACACAAAAAATAAAATAAAGTAGTGCCAGATGTGTCACAGATGCTTTTATGTCATATTACCCATGACACATATCAAGTCAGATATTCATAAACACATTGATAGATTCACAACTACCTCAGCTTAATGCAAGCTGGTATAGTTGAGGATTCAGAGATATTGAGAGATAAGTATTAAACCTTTATATACTGCAGAGTGCTCCTATTATCAGCAATCTGACCTGCCCCTATAAACGCCTTTCTATTTTCAGGTTTAGCCCACTCAAAGTCTTGGCAACATACTGAAGCAGAGGCTATGAGATATCACATATCTCATCACTCCAGTCTGCTGAGACACCAACACATTGCTGCATCATTCAGTCATCAGCACGGGCTGGACGACCCCAGAATATTCTCAGAGCGAGTGGGAGTCTGCACATCCACAATTTACCCAGCAGACTTGAATTAAAATTCTGTGTTAAGAAATCCCAACCTAAGTGTTAGATTTTCTCCTGGTCTTCTGTCATTCTGACCTCTCTGTCTGCGAGGAGATGTCAAACACAACCGTGCTGATGAGACATCTGAAAAGACCTGCAAATATCACATTTTATCCTGGCATTTAAATGGGAACAGTTAGAACAAGCATGCACAGTGATGGACATGTTTGAGCGTGGTGTCAGTGCACTGTGCATGAGGAAAGGCTGTGTGGTTTGTGATGAAGCGTATTGTATTCTTCTCCAGCGTACCACTCAGCGAGCTGCTCCCAGGAGGAATCTCAACTTGCCTGCTTGCAAACTACTAAACCCAGCTGGATTCTGCACGGCGTCACATGGATTTGTTTCCATGGTGCTCGATTGCCCCATGTGGATATGTTTCCATGGTTTTTGATTTCCCTGCGCGAGTCTGCCCCCGTGGATCACCTCTCATGTATTTCAGCTTGATTCTCCTGTGTTCAGTAGTATCACATGGATTGCTAAGAACTTTGGCATGAATAGTTGCAGTAGAGGATAAGTGTGTGCAGGGGGTTAAAAGACCTGTAGGTTTATTATGTTTACATAAAATAAGTCAAACAACATTTGCATTCCATTTTATTCATGCTACTAATGTGACTGCTAAAAATAAAAGAAGACAACGTGCTTTGTCATATTCGTATATTTTATATTACAGTTTTCATTCAACGTAATTAGAATAATTTTAAACCTTAAGACCTGTTGAACCATGTAACCAGTAGTTACAGCCTATGCTTAAGTAAAATGTTTCCGTTAGTACCTTGTTAAACAAAATGGCTAAATAAAAAGAAGCCACAACTAAATAAAACAGGCATAAAAATGTGTGGCAGACAGTTATAAATATGTTTGTATGCAGACATATGCAAAAGTCCACAGCCTTCCAGTGAGCCTGGAAGCAAGTCACCAAAGTGTAATCAACATTTCCTTATTTATGGAAGAGATACAGTAAGCTTGCATATTATATGTATATATTATAATTAATATATACAACATAACGTGCATTAGGCCTGATTTAGTAAGATGGAGTACTTAACTGTTATTAAATTATTAGCTTAAAAAATGCATGTTTCTGGGTGATCTTAAAAAAATGCAGGATCAATGGGTGCAAACATAGTGTGTGTGTGTTTGTGTGTTTTAGTGGTGTCTGTCATGGAAAGTTTGAAGACTGACCAGAGTAAACGTAAGAGGTAGTTCTATCCAGAGGATTTAAAGGTGCTAGTGGAAGAGGCTAATAATCACTTTGAGCTACAGCAACGAATTTTTAGATTTTACAAGAAGAAATGCTACATGGAAAAATCGCTCCTATACAGTAGCTCACACATCAGGCCTCATGAATGTAGCCATTGCAGTGGTGAAAATCACTACAATACTACACTGTGATTTACATAGAGGCAGTTGAATCATCAAATCTGCAACAAACTATTATATATGACGTGTGTGAACTGAAGGATGAATGTACAACAACAAGAAATAAACTAAGAAGTTGTTCAGGTGACAGGACAGTGTTGTACTGAAAGTCAGCGGTGTAGGAAGGGTGAGAGGACAGTCCCCTGAGGTGCTGCTGATCACGCATTCAGACTCACATCCCCGCAGCTGTACAAACTGTGGTCTGTCTGTCTGTCAGTCAGGTAATCCATCTGGCTGTGGAGGAGTTTACCTGCATCTTCAGGAGCTTCTTTCCTAGCAGAATTGTTTAAAAGACACTGGAAAAATAAAAAGGTGCCTGAAGCAGGCTCGTTGTGTCATCCTTCAAGCCTTGGTATTCAAGTATTAGTACAGTTGTTGATTAGTCACAATTCTACCGGTGCTCCCGTTAATAAATATAACATTCAAAATTCAATGTGCAATATGCATTAATACTATATTATCCTTCATTAGCCTTCTGTTTAGCTGAAGTATTTTCTTTTCAGTAAGACGTCAGTGTTTTAATTATCATTTTGTATAATTACGATACAGTTTCACTGTTTAGTGAAGCAGCTTTCGGACCTACTTCAGTTGTTGGCTGTGCCGACACTGCTGTCGAGGAAAGTCAAAGTAGCAATGTCAGTGGCACTGACTGATCCAGATCAGCGTCCTGCCGTGAGTCGGCATTAAAATATGATCTGAACACTACTTTGATAAGTACATCAGTACAGATACACATTTCATAAGAATACTGCAGTTTGTCAGGCTGTCATTCCTTACACGTTGTACTTGTACTGCGTTCGAGGTTTTTATGCTTTTTATTATAAAGTGCATCATTAACTGAAACGCTGTATTGGGTTTTAGAAACTTCACCAGAGAAAAGTTGATCAAATTGAACTCGGTGCGTAAAAATAATTAAAGCAGCTCGTTGAAAATTCATTGTTTAATTCATTGTTGTTAAAATAAAATGTTGGCTGTTAATGTTAGCCCATGTTAGCTGTAAAGGTTAGCTGTCTAATTAACAATAACTATGTTTTTTTGACTATGTCACTCTGCAACAAATCTAATAAATGATAAACTGATTTTTATCTTTGGAACAAAGCTGCAGTTCATTTCGTTGGTCACGATAGTCCAGACCACAGCCCGGTTCTTAGTTCTAGTCCAGCAAAGAGTTGGTACAAGGTTGAAACCTGTTTTCCTAGATGAGAGCCAATTAACCAAACTAGCCCTGCAACCAGTTTGGTGGAAAAGTGAATTGAATTTTAATTTCAGTTTGGGTTTGCTTGGTATATTATCTATGCGTTATGAATGCCTAGCATCACAATATTTAAGTTACACTTACAAATTCCAGATACCATAATATAATAATAATATGCATGTAAGGGAAAAGAATACATACAAATTATTTTTGCGTATATATTGTCTGGACTGGAGGTGGGAGATGAAAGTGTTTAATATCAGTTTGTGGATGGTGGTTTCTGCTCCTACAACAACAACACTGCTATTATAAAACCGTGAAGGAGCATCATTTGTTGTTAAACATTTAAAGATTCTTGGATGAGACAACAAGGCTTCCAGGCGGATTTGTAATTCAAATTGGACCTTGAGGATGTGTTTTATCCTAAGCATCCTGCGGCGAGGCTGCGAGGCAAACAACTAAAATTTTAATAACAGCTCTCTGACATCAAGTGGTGAGAGTTGTACACAGTGTCACCATGTGCAAGCCTGCGTGCAAGGATGCGTGTATTTGTACTTAGTTGGCCTCTTGGCATTGTGGTTGTTCATCATTACATAACTGGAGCAGCACCTACCACTTTTACTCCACCCCAAAAGTAACTAACCTAATTACACTGAAGCTCTTTTTGCTGCTGAAAGTGCTTCAAACCTCCATCTTTGGTCCCAGGTTAGTTCCTTCATGTTTTATTTATATATACTATTTGTTCTGTTTTTTTTTTTTTTTTCTTGCTGGCTCCCTCTGCATCTGTGACAAACACGACACACTCCTTATGCAACAAACCTCAACCAAGTGCTAACAAAGAGAGCACGGGACAACAGCAAACTGGAATTGTAAACTAAAAACTGTTAATAAAATCTGTAGAGACTAGTTTGGCTGGTAAAGCTTTCCATACTTTGTAGTTTGATGATGGTCTGCGTGTTTTCTATGTGCATTAAAATCGGTGACCAAAGACAATTCAGTTCAAGACGATGTGTTTATTTTGAAGTTGCAGAGAAGGATTAGTAATTAGTTGTCACTGAAGTGCACTATAATGAAGACCAGGCAAGGCAGAGCAGTGAATGAAGGAACCTGTGAATCTCCTGAGACAATTTCCTGCATGTGGTAGTGAAGAAAGAGGTGGTTATTCATTCTGAAAAGTAGACTGAGCTATTTAAAGATCAGCTATTTGCAGATCAGCATCCACCAACCGAATGTGTTTGTAGAACACTGGTAGAAGGTTAATTGGCCAAATATGGTGACTGGTGAAATTCAATCTGGTTGAAAATGGGCTTGAAATCAAATAAGGAGAGTGAGAAAGTTATGGCAGAGATGTACCTGCGGAAGAATAGAGATGTGAAAGAAAACATCTCACTCCGAGCTTCCCTACAAAACGTCATTAGTAACACTCCAGTATTGTTTTCCTGTGCTTGATTCCTGAAGTACAGTAGACCTCCCCCACAGTTTTCAAAACAGTTGTGCCTTTGTTAAAGCTCAGCTTGGGTTTAAGGTAACTCTCACTGCCGGTGACGGTGACAATGTGCAGAGAGCTACAGATTTCAACATTGATGTTTTCTCCAGGCACCTCATGATTCGCATATTTTCATTCCATACTGGATTTTTTCCTCACCTTTTGAGTACTTTCGAAGCGATGCATAATTGATTTTCCCCCACCCCCACTCTAGTGCCATGTTCAATAAGATACCAATAATTGGTGAATAACTGACTGTAATATTGTTGGTTTATTAGTTTAGATGCACCAAGCTACAAACAATTCAATCTAGCACAACTGTCTCCTTTATGAAAGCGATAATGTTCAGTTTTTCATGAGATTGTTGATTCTCTTGCACAATTTATCAGTTTGCTCACTGCATATCCTTATATTCAGAGGTATTTAAAGTTCAGCATCAGCACAAAATGAAAGTGATCATGCAGCAGAATCAACACCTCTAAAACATGTTGAACTAAAACATTATCATCTGCCCTGTGCTAGACTGGTGAACTGTCCAGGGTGTACCCCGCCTCTCGCTGTGTGCTAGGTGGAATAGGCTCCAGTACACCTGCAACCTCTACGGGGACTAAGCAGTTCAGGAAGTGGATGGATGGACATTATCACCTTCATCAAGGTAAGACTTACTAAATTAGTATATACTATACTGAATTAGTCTTATCAAAAGCATCAGCATTGTAGTAAGTAAGAGTACTTTTAGAACATGTACTTAAATTTTTCTACTAAAGTAAAAATACTATTTTAGGCGAATACTACTAATACAGTTAATCAATAAATCCAAGTAAACGTTTCTGCTAGATGTAATGAAATTCCCTCCAAGCATTGCAGAGATATTGTGCTTAAATGCTATTTATCTTTATGATCTTTAATCAGTATCTAATCAGTTCATCCTTGAGTGAATGCATGTCATATTGTGTTACAATAATGGGACAGGCATGATGTTGTAGTGATCTCTGACCACTGGAATCTAATTAGTTCATCCTAATTAGATCTGAAATTTGAAGATATTTCTTCAAGGCATTCCTGTGCTAATCACGTTCAGGTGAATAGGGATGAGAGATCAATAGACAAATAGATATTCCAAACACCTAATGCCTCCGACCACAGCTGTAACTAGTGCGGAGACATGTAAAAGAAAAAAGAAATAGCCTATGGTGCAAGCTAATACTTTTAATCCATACGTTTACTGGCTCTAGGACAGATTTTCACACTGACAAACGAAGGAATAACAAATATGACAATAAACTATGTTTACATTTACATTTTATTTCCTGTTTAAACAAACTATCGTACTTAATTCCACTGGCAAATGTTGCCTGTTTCAACTTTGGTTCAGTCTTCACAGGGTCTATTCTGGTGTGTGGCTATAACATCCGGCTTCTGTGTTCCAGTAAGCCGAGCCATGGTGTGACAGCAGAGTGACAGAAAAAGCTAATTGGTCCAACTGATGTGTCAGCTCGGTGCTAGGCTCAGCCGAGAACCGGTGAATAGGTAGCAGCTTCTGCCAGACTCTTACACCTGCACTGCTGGACCGATAATGGGAACCACCATAGCACAAGTCAAATGCAGTTCAGTAAGGTTGAATAAACCTGCAGAGCTGTTGTGTTAGAGATTGTATCATAGTCCCCCGGCGGACAAATTAGGCCAGAGAGCAGGGCAGTGCAGGGTTAGGAAATTATATCTTTAGCTGGTGATGGTGTATCGAGGTGTAAAATGCACCCCAGGGGGCTTTTGTTCAAAACTTTCTTGTTTTGAAAAAGTTTCCTATTTTTCAGAAAAGTCCTGCTTCACATACTGTGAATGTCTATATCTACACAATAGGGCTATATATGTATTTACCTCTGTACCAGAAAATCCACCTTATAATGTAGGGAATTGTCAATATACTTTGACAGTCTTGACAGTGCACACACAGTATGTCACATCAGACACAGAGATATCTCTAACAAACTACATTTATGGCAGTTCTGAACAGAAAAACACAAACTGGTTGGCTGAGTTATCTTCAAGGCTGAAATAATAACAAGGCAAAGGGTGCAGCTTTCCTAAAAGCCCCAGGTATTTGTAAGGTATTTTAGCTGTTTAATTGCACATTGCATTAGTTTGATTAAAAGGGAAATTCACATAATATAAAATATAATATTTTTTTAATTAGAAAATACAAACAAACAGCTGGTAGCTGTTGTCTAGGGTGTGGATCATTTTTGAAATTTCTTTTAATAATTGGTTTAAGGGCGCCATCGAGGCTGTGATTTGTTTATATCGCCGTGAAGACTTGTCACATGGCTTGATGCTTGCTCTTTCTTTAAACATTGAAGTACCTTGACTACAGAATGGCTTCAGAGGTACAAAATCTGCCTTTTGGAGTGGTGCAGTCGGATCTCAGACGTCAACTCAAATGAGATGCTGTGGATCGACCTCGAGAGCCGAGGGCGCTTGGTCGAGGTTATTGCTGAGAAAATGGTGGTTCAACCATTTATTAAAATACCAGCACTTTGTATGTTTAAAGGTTGGATTCAATAAGGACATGACAAATCATGACTGCTTGTGTTTCATCAGCTTTTAAATTTTGTGTTAGTGACTTTTGTAAAGATCTGATCACATTTCTTGACTAGCTCATGCAGAAACAGTGCCATTACTTTTTTTGTGATTCCAAAGTGTGTAAATAGTAATAAGATTCTTAACCTAGGTCTTTTGTTATCCTACAGTGAAAATGTGTAAGTAAAATTAAAGGACCCTGTAACTACTCAGCAGGTTCTGAACTGGTTTCAAATTTGATAAATTGCTACTGAACCTCAACCCTATCTGCGGCTGCAAACATTTCTTTCAGTGCAAGATTTGATCTGTGTAAGGATAATGTGATTGTACTTCCCCCAGCCATTTAGCACAGACAAAAGCTCAAACCACTGCATATGTTTGAATTCCAATGAACATGCATATGCTGTTTGCCACTGAGCTGCAGCTGGATGTTAAACCTGGCACAAAGACAGGTCTGACTAGTAAAATGAGCCAGACTACTTCTTCAACCTTTACACTATGTAACTCTAGATCACTAAACTCTCATGGTGTGTAAGCACTGTTAAAATCAGTTTTTGCTTGTCTTCTGACATGAAGTATCTGGCTAAGTATCTCTATTTATTTGTCGTATCGTCTGAGGTGAATTTGATGGATGTTTTTCTGCTTGTAGCAAACACTGTTTTTCCCCACAATAGAAGACTGATCTGAATTCATTGATCCATTTATAACACAATACATATTAATAGCTTTAAAGGGACAGTGAATCAAATGCAAATGGTGTATTTCCTTACAGAAGACGATGCATTCATCCTGCATTATGCACAAAATGCACAAAACATACAAAATAGATGACCCTCAATTTTCTACATGTGCCCTTTGGCACGCTATCCTCTCTATCTTCTGTTCTAGCCACCTCCACCAGACATGTTTATTTATAACAATGCATCTTGTGCAAACAAGCTACTGGCAAGTTGAACACTGAGGAGCTGAGAACCAGGTTCAAAAATGTCATGCACAGCAAAACCTTAAAAAGCAGTTAGTGGTAGTTCTTCAGATACCACCCAGCCACTGGAAGGCTTGAGTAATAAAGCACTGCCCAGCAGAGGCCCCTGGGGATGGGCCACTGCCTGTGTGACTCATCCTCCAAGGCTGATCTCTTTCTGTTTTTTTCCATTAATAAATACCTGAGCCCCTCTGAACTCTAGTTTCTAATAGCACCACACCCTCTACTTGGCCCAGAAAAGAAAGAAAATGCTGTAGCCCAGAGGCATGAGAAGAAAGAAAGCCTCACTTTACAGTTTTATGCAAATTTTCTTATAAATATATCATATCTTACTAACTACAGTTCCCATTTGTAGCTGAAGTTATGAATAGTACGCCGCAAATTGATGCAGTGTGCACTATGCAAGTACAGTGCAAGTACTATGCAAGTACGATGCACCATGCATTCATCATTTATTATGCAAAATGACTAGTAACAACCTTATACCTTCCCAAAATGTGATTCATAAAATAAAACCAGCAGAAACATGAGTCATGAAGTACATTCTGTTCTCAGAACACCAACAGTAAAACTCCCGTGTTTACATGGTAAAGTGTAAACAAAAACTCCTATGTGCCATGAAATTGCTGTTTTATCTTCCTGTTTTTATTTGGTGCATTGTATTGTTTTGCTGCCAATGTGAAACTAGAGAGAGGAGGAAAGGAGGATTCCCACATTCGGTGAAGCTCATGGTGTCTATTTATGTATCTGTGTGGGCAAATTTGTTTTTTCCTTGTGTGGGCAAATTTGTTGTTGCTTTGATGAAATATTACCAGTGTTACAGTTTTCAATCCCGTTGGACTCGCTAATATAATCTCTAGATGTTTAATTATACTGAATGTAGGAAGGGCACAGAGAGCTTTTGAGAGGTTTGGTATCTTAAAAACTACTCTAAGATATTGGCTCATATGTCTGTGATACTTACATACAGTATGTACTCACATATCTCTATGATACTTACTTATTCTTATTATTAACTATGACCTCAATTATAGTTTCTCGTGAAAAATGGCTATTCAGCTTAGTGGGATTGGTTGATGATGGAGTCAGATCGCAGAAGCGAACACAGTTCTAACCAATCCCATTAATGTCTTTTAAGATTGGACACAAAGATACAGCAAGGCTTGATGAAATATTGTTTTCGTACGACATGTGATTCAAGAAGGTCAGCGTAAGCAGCATCTACCCAGCAAACATCAATCAGGCCGATGTGGATCCGATATAAAAAGTTGGTGTTACAAACAGGCTAACTGGCGGATCCAAAAGCAAGAACACAACGAGTTTAGAGTTCTAACAACCCGTGCAATTTATTAACAATATGAAATCAAAAAAGCAAAACAAACAGAACAGACTGCAATGCAAATGCAGGAAAAAACAAAGACTCTCAAAACTAACGAGGAAAACAGGGCACACTGCAAAAGGCAGGCAAACTACTGTTGTAAAACAAAACGCAGCGCAAGGCTGGAACTAACTGACTGATAAACAAATCAAACAAAGATCACAGCACAGGGCTGGAACTAACTAGACAAAACAAAACACACAGCACCAGGCTGGAACTAACTAGATAATAAACAAAAACAAAAACCACAGCACAGAGCTGGAACTAACTAACTAGATAAACAAAAAACCGCAGCACAAGGCTGGAACTAACTAACTAACTACACTGAAGAGTACTTACTACACGTGGAGAAAAATGCTAGAGGTCGGGGAAAAGGTAAGTGGCAGGAACGAGGAACAAACGAGGCAGACATGTGACACACTAGCAAAGGACTAACAAAACAGATCAACTTAAATAGTAGACACCGTGATTAGCTAACACAAAACAGCTGCTAAAAACAC